>OY856187.1:178758933-178820361 GCA_963693315.1 Diogma glabrata
ACAAATTGTGTAAGTTGTGTGGATATAAGATCACTACCATATATAGCTTTCTTCTAGTTTTCCCCCTTACAAACTTCAAATCGTTGTATTGCCGTTTGTATCGGATAGACAACATACAGCAATGATAATTAGGAATCAGCGATTATGTATTAAATTTTGCTTCAAAAAGCCCAACAATAATACAAATTTATCTAGAACTATTCAAACAATTTCTGAAACAACCCTGATTTGAAAGCACTAACATTTTTACTCATTTTAAGATTATTCGAAATATAAACCAACGGGTCATTAATGTCATGTTTTATTCTCTTGTGAAATGAACTATAGCTTGTAGAAAATGAAATCGAAGAGGCGGCGTGTCTTATATAATTTGTCTACCTACACCGTCACAAAAGAACAAACGTTTCAACGCATGAATTTGCTGTACTTCAGTAAAAGCGTCGTAACAAATTTCTACTATCAACTGCATTCAAAGAAAATTTAAAATTATGACGACCAAAAAAAAACCTATTTTTTCTATACAAAATTCCTACAACCGTGAATTTTTTCAAATTTTTTCTTTTGTAATGTTCGAATATAAGTGGGAGGGACAAAGCAAAAATTTCACAGAGCTTCCGAAAATTACAATAAAAATTGTTTTAAACTAGGAAAAAATTTCTTTTCATATGATACTCCACTTGTCAAGATATGAAGTGAAACGTTAAGGTCAAATTTAAGCGTTGTAACTTCTTATACTCTTTAAAGGCGTGGTATATTTCCTACAAAACGATTTTGGGGAGTTTTTATAGAGAAACAACTTGGGTGGAAATATATTTTCACGTATCAAATAAAGTGGTCTTTTTGGCTGTATCTACCATATACTTTTGACTGTTTCTGTTTGGAAACCCAAGTATGGTTTTGAATCATTTGGTGCACAACTAAACTACTAACAATTCTCAAATTATTCAACAGTACTCACACACTCTACATTATTATACAAACTCAAATATAAACTTTCATACCTACCCTATTTCCATAAAAAATGTTCTATTAAAATCTTGCAAGCTACTTAACTTACAGGTTAATCAGTACCAAGTTTTCTTCATGAAAGATGGTCACTATAGTATAGAGAGCAGCTATTCAGATTTTGTTTTCCTTCCATACTTCCTTGCCTTTTTTCAAAACCTAAGAGAACGCTCAGACTATGAATGTCCAATCCTGTTCTACGTCCGCAGTTCTCTCTGACGAACATAAATATAAAACCCACGATTATGCGAACACTTACCAACCCAACCCCGACTCCCATATTCATTTTTTTTTTACAAAATGTGTTGTGTAGTAGGCATTATTGTAATATGTGTCACAACAACACATAAAAACCTTTTAAGACCAAGGTCCCAGAACAACATGCGTTCTAAGGTGTCGATGGACGCTATAATCATTTTTTTGGTTTTTTTTTATATTTTTTGTTAAATAATGGATAAATAAACAATAAATCATATCACATACAAAATATGACAAAGGTCAATATTTCATGATAGGATAGAGAAAACAAAAATAAAATAAAAGATTAAAAGCAAATTTGTTTAAAAACGGCCAATAATCCAGCTAGTGGCATAATCCTCGATTATGAGACGCATTTCCTCTTTGATTAAAATCCAGATAAAGAGTTATATGAAGGCTTGTTTCTTCAAGCAAGCACAGCATGCCATCATCAAGGATTATTCCATAAGCAAGACTGAGGGTGCTACCGTTGACTGAATACAGTTCATTCGGCAGCACCCCTAAGATACCCTTAGCTAGTGATATCTCACTACTATTGCCAGTGGTATGTGATATCTCACGTTATCTCATATGCCAATACGAAGGACTGGAGTACGCGAGGTTGTCACACCCGTGCATCAAAATTAAAAAAAATTAACAAGTCAATAAAATGTGATCCCTCCATGCGTGTACTTAATTTCGGGTAAGGTAAGAAATGTGGCGGGTAAGAATTTCTTATATAATGCATACTTTTTCTTCTTCTTTTCGATAATCAAACGATTTGCGCTTTATTAACATAATCAAAAAGAAATAGAATTGCATTTTTAATCAGGGTTTTAATCAGTAATATCCAATCATAATTAATCTAGTAGGCAGTTAATGTATTTTATTAGAAATCAATACTTTGACGATGGACAAGCTAATGTAGAGCAATTTCATACCGCATTTAATGTTATTTTATTACAATATGACTAATAATGGTACTATAGCAATTTATATTTAAAGAAAAGCATTAGATTATTGACAATAATATACTTTTTTATCGTCTTACGTTTTAATATAATTCTCAGTTTATAGTATATCGCTTATATAGCCAACATAATAATAAACAAATAAGTGAAGTTATAACCATAAAGTGAAAAAATCTTTTTATACGCCTACATATTAAAGTGTTGCTTTATTACTGTGATTTGCGGCTTTAAAGTATCACTTTTCAACTATTTATTTTGTTGCCATAGCTACGTCCAAAAAAGTAAAAAGCATTTGTATTTGTTTAAATTCTATGAAAAATAAAATTTTTTATCAAAGCAACCCTTAAATTCAAAATTTCATTATCCAATTGAAATAGTTGTTATCATTTGTTGTCATAGCTACACAATAATTTGGAAAAAATAATAAATATTTTGTCAAAGGTTACTTGTTCCAAATATTTTTATTTTAAAATTGATGAAAATTTATAATTACTTCGGTCTGAAAGACCTAAGTATTACATTCATGAGCTCAAAGTGAAATTCTTACCCCCACTTTTTTTGGCATTTCTCGACGTTTTAGGACCGACTGTTTCTAAAAAAGCAAAAAAAAAAAAATGTGTGTCCGTCTGTAGGCCGGCCGGCCGCCGGCCGCCGTCATTACCTACACTGCAGGGAAAACGGCTGGAGGGATGTCAAAGTTTTTTTTTCTAAAAATAGGTATTCACAAGGGACAGGTCCGAAAGGACGCTGTGTTCGATAACTGTACCGGAAGTGTGTCAAAAAAATCATTATGTGTGTCAAAAATAGCTAATTTTCATATTTTTAGCTTAAAAAACGTTCATTTTAAGTGATTACGAGTAGGAACATTAAATTTGGAGAAATCTTGATGGTCGGGATTGGTATGTGATACAAAAAACTAGATTATTGCATTATAAGTTTGTCAAAAAAATGTTGTCAAGTGTGTCAAAACAAAGATTTTTATTTATTTTTTTACCTAATTTTTTGGAAAAAAAAATAAAATTAATTGTTTGTTTGAAATGAAGTTTTATTATTATTATTGAGAATTATGGCATTATAAGTTTGTCAAAAAAATGTTGTCAAGTGTGTCAAAAGATTTTTATTTATTTTTTTACCCAATTTTTTGGAAAAAAATAAAATTGTTTGTTTAAGATGAAATTTTATTATTATTATTGAGAATCATGGCATTATAAGTTTGTCAAAAAATGTTGTCAAGTGTGTCAAAAGAAAGGTTTTTACTTATTTTTTTAGAAAAAAATAAAATTAATAGTTCGTATGACATGATATTTTATTATTATTATAGAGAATTATGGCATTATAAGTTTGTCAAAAAATAATGTCAAGTGTGTCAAAAAATGATTTCATTTAATTTTTTAGCCAATTTTTTGGGAAAAAATATGTAGCTGTTTTTATGACGTAAATGTAATTGAAAATGAAATTGAACATGGAAATTTTTGAATTTGTTATAGTTTTTGAAATATTTTTAGAATTTTGAAAAAGTTTGTATTTTTGATTTTGTAATAATTTTTGCAATATTTTTAGAATTTCGGAAAAAGTTTTAATTTTTGATTTTGTAAGAATTTTGAAATATTTTTAGAATTTTGAAAAATTTTTAATTTTTGATTTTATTATAATTTTTGGAATTTCGAAAAAATTTTCAATTTGTGATTTTGTAATAATTTTTGCAATATTTTTAGAATTTTGGAAAAAGTTTGAATATTTAAGAATTTTTGAAATATTATTGGAATTTAGAAAATATTTAAATATTTGATTTTATTCTAATTTTTGGAATATTTTTGGAATTTTGAAAAAGTTTGATTTTATTTAATTTAACAATATTTTTGGAATTTTGATTATAATTTTCCGGCAACGTATTGATGTTTCGTGTTAGTTTTGTAATAAATTTTTAAACAGAGATAAAAAATACTTGTACTTTAACAAAGAGTTATGTTTGATATACATCGCTGCCCAAAACCAAAAACCATGTCCTCATAAAAGTTTTTTGCCGAAAACTATATCAAAATCCTTAATCCAGACCGAATTCTCGATATCTCAGAGCTGTGAGATTTCAGCCCCTCCATATTTTTAATTTAGAATAAACAACTTAAAACAACTTAAAATATTTTGCTTGCGGCGAATAAAAAATAGTATATGATGGACGGACGTAAGCTATTTTGGACTTAATGTGGGTAACTCCACATCCGGTAAACTCCACATCCGTCCAAAATCTTTAGCTTTACGTCCTAGCATCATAATGTACTATTTTGATGATATAGTCATATCTGAAATTAGTTTTAGAAATATAGCCTGAATTTTTTTAAGACGCAAAACCTTATATGATTAGAAGAATTTTAACATCAAGTAAAAGTTTCATTTTGTTGTTGAAATTTCTGTAAAATTATTTAAACATAATTTACTACCTGGTATGGTATGATTGAATTTGATCGGAAATTTTTATACGAATCGAAAATACTACGACAAATTTTTTCCGACGTATGATTGAAATGTTTCGTAATATTTTCGATTCTCATATAAACGCACCCATTTAGTACAGAATTTAAAAATGTCAAAACCTTTTAATATTCGTATTTATCATTTGTTTTGTGTTGATATTGATAGAATATATAATTTAAATGGCGAGTTTAGTTTTTTTATGATTATGGATAGCTTTTCCGTTGTAAAATGTTTATTAAACAAATGTAAAAATGATATATAAAAAAACATAACGTATAACTTAATATAATTTAAAACAAAACGTCAAATATAAATTTCCGACAAGCAAAATGGATTCGAAAATTTTTCCGACAGAAATGTTCGAAAAATACTTTCAATCATATACCATTTTAAATTTTCGAATAGTTATAATATTTCCGACTCGGATTTTTATTTAATCATACCACCACTGGTGTTATTCCCGCAAAGAATGTCTAATTAAAATTCTTTCAAACCATTATTTTATGGAAAATATCCAACCAATATAAATATTGTTGCTGTGTCAAAACCGTAATTTTGTGTGATGTATTTGTATTGTCTTTTACTTTAAAAATTAAATAAACCATAATTTGATATTTTTTTTAAATTATCCTCAACCGTAATCGAAAAAATAAAATCAATAAAACACACAAATTTGTATATTCTTTAAATTGAAAGTTTTAAAAAAATTTAAAAAACATTTTAAAAATAAAACAAATACATAAATGAAAATGGAATAATTATTAAATTTATTTTGATGAAAAAGTTCATACTTTTTTAAATGTTTAATAAACGGACAGAAATCATGATTGGTCCTTGGAATAATAGGCCAGGCAAAATAGTATTTTAACAACAAAAAAATTCGTTACAGCAAACTGATAGTGGGATATTGTAGAACACGATATTGTAAAAGAGGGAAACATAAATCGAACCAGCAGCTGCTATCCGGGGAGAATGGGGAGGGTTTTTAGGGGTTGAAAAGGGTTTCTCGTGATTTCTGGCTAAACCGTGCATCCTATCAAAAAGAGTTATATGTAAAAGTTGTAGGGAATAAAAAGATCTACACTTTTTGTACGGACCAGTTTTACCCTCACCTCAACATTTTTCGAACAAAATGTGAAAAACCGATTTTTTTCTTTTTTCTTGTTTTCTTTTACAAAAAAAATTTTATGAAGTTCAAATTTTGGAAAAAGATACCTCCATTTATTGGAAAAAGGCAGCAATTTTTTCGGAGGGAAATATTTAGACGTTGTTGTTAAAATTAATTTTTTTGAAAAAAAAAAACAAATTTTTAACTGCGATTCCTCTTAAAACTACGCCTCCTAAAGAGTTCAGTTTTGACTCATTTACTCGTTCTTACGTCTATTTTTGATAAATGGTAAAAAAAAGTATAAATCTATGGACAAAAAGGCGGGAAAATTGAAAAAACCGAAAATATTGCTTTTTTCGTGGTAATTTGCATATTTATCGTTGAATAATCGTTATTAATTAATAAAATCATATTATTTTTTTTATTATTACGTAAACAACGATCATTCGGAAATACATTTATGAATAATTAGATGCTTTCGTTTTCGAACTTGATAAAAATTGTTCGAAGAAATAATCAACAATTAGAATTTCAGTCGTACTAAAAATCTTAAAAATTAAATATCTCAAGAACACGAATATTAGCCTCTTTGTAAATTTGTAATATTTTAGAGTAAAGATGGAACTGTTCTTACAAAAAAAAATAAATTAAATTTCAATTGATCTTCAACCCAAGCGCCAACTTTAAAAAAGTTTTTTAATATTTTAATTTAAAAATTAATTACAAAAACAATTAATTATTTTTTTTTTCAAACGATTAACTAATCACCTACAAAAAAAAAAAGTTTGATAAAATTGGTAAAGCCGTTCTTGAGCAATTTGATTTCGAAGGTACATGGGATTGGCAGAATTTTCATTTTTCTAAAATATTTAATGCTTATTTTATTTTATAATATATGATAATTAATATATGATGTATTTTAATTTAATATGAATTTTTTATTGTAATTGAAAGGAAAATTCACTATCTATTTGATAAATTTCAGCAAAATCTGCAACTGGCATATTTTTGCTAACAAATATTCGAATTGGTTTTTATCGTCGAACAAAACGTCTGTCTGTAATTTGAATATGTTTTGGGTAAAATATTAAACCTTCAGAAAACCCAAAAAAAGCTTATTTAGTACCTTCTTTAAACCTCATTTAGTACCTTCTAAACCCAAAATAAGTTTAATAGAATCAGTAAACTTGGGTTTAGTGTATGGCACAAAGTACAAAAAAAATCAACCTATATTCAAATGTGTTTTTCTCAAAAACAAAAAATAACAATTGTCCTTATAGGTTTAGTATGTTTTAAGTAAATAACAAATCTGTAAAATATAAAAAACATGAAAGAAAACTAAAAGGTACTTTTTGAGATCGCCATGTTTGAAGAATAAAATTTGCTTTTTTGTTACCTAAATAAACTAAAAGTAACGAAAGCATATAATTATTCATTAATTTATTTCCAAATGATCGTCGTTTACGTTTATCATAAAAAATTTAAATGATTTTATTAATTAATAACGATTATTCAACGATAAATATGCAAATTACCACGAAAAAAAAGCGATTTTCTCGGTTTTTTCAATTTTCCCGCCTTTTTTTCCATAACAGTGTACCATTTTTTTACCACTTATCAAAAATAGACGTAAGAACGAGTAAATGAGTCAAAACTGAACTCTTTAGGAGGCGTAGTTTTAAGAGGAATCGCAGTTAAAAATTTGTTTTTTTTTTTCAAAAAAATTAATTTTAACAACAACGTCTAAATATTTCCCTCCGAAAAAATTGCTGCCTTTTTCCAATAAATGGAGGTATCTTTTTCCAAAATTTGAACTTCATAAAATTTTTTTTGTAAAAGAAAACAAGAAAAAAGAAAAAAATCGGTTTTTCACATTTTTTTCGAAAAATGTTGAGGTGAGGGTAAAACTGGTCCGTACAAAAAGTGTAGATCTTTTTATTCCCTACAACTTTTACATATAACTCTTTTTGATAGGATGCACGGTTTAGCCAGAAATCACGAGAAACCCTTTTCAACCCCTAAAAACCCTCCCCATTCTCCCCCGGATAGCAGCTGCTGGTTCGATTTATGTTTCCCTCTTTAACAATATCGTGTTCTACAATATCCCACTATCAGTTTGCTGTAACGAATTATTTTTTTTTTTTCTAATTTTTTCTCCTATTATTACTGGCCTATAATTGAAATTATATTAAATAACAAACTAATGATAAATCATTTATAATTAAAATTAGTTAAATTAATTAAAGTCTGACACATCATACATTCATAACGTTTTAATATTTCTTATTTAAGTTCGGAATTAATTAAAATTAAATTAAAATTTTCTAAACTAACAACAAATTTCCATTATCGTCTAAGTAATTTGCAGAGAATTTTCCTTTTTTTGTAATTTTATTTTTCTTTAACAACCAACCTAAGTATATATTTATTTATATATATTGTAGTTTTCTGTTTTCTTTTTTGCAGGATACAAGAAGAGCAACAACGACATTAGGACGAAATGAAAGTATTAAAGTAAAACCTACAAGTATCAGAATCACCATAGAAAAATAAAACGAAAAACTGTGAAGTATTTTAGGGGAAAATAAAATGTGTTTTTGTGATTTTTTGATAAAAAAAAATCTATTCCTAATCAATTAGGAAAAGCAAAAATCAAGAAAACAATCAGTTTTCATATTAAATAGAAATGACTGAGGAAATTACTAAGGCACCAGAAACTCAACCTGATAGGTGAGTAATCATTTTAAGTTTATTTTCCAATTCTAATTCCTAAGGTAGTATTAAGTTATTTGCATAGGCGAAGCGCGAGTTTTTAAGAATGGGATGCTACGTTCTAAATAATATTCCACAATAACAATTATTAAGACTCAAAAATATAGCCTATTTTAAGAAACATAGTACATTTTGCTACAAGATATGGAAACGCTGCTTTTTCGTGAATGATATTATAAATTATTTAATTGAAAATCGACGACATACCATTTAAAATTCATATTCTATTTTTCATGGTTACTTTGTCTTAAAAACTATTTGATGAAGATACCATAGCAACTACAATTTGTTATCTAGCGAATATGATTTTATACACTAGAGGAAAAAACGATTTTCAAAGGAGATTACATCTGCATGAAAATAGAATTCATTTGCTATTATAGAAAAATATATTTTTTGCATATTTTTCTATTACTTTTAACTAAAGACGCTTACCATTGAAGATCAAACTTGTTTCACTTTAATCTACTCTCCCTCGAGCAAGTTGTGTAGTTGAAAAGCATTTCATTTTACTAATTTATTTAGATCAGCGGCTACAAACATGTTTTTTGTATTTTTTATAATAAAATGGACTAGTCAGATCAAAATAATAATGGACTAGTCAGATCAATTATAAGCTCAAAATAATTATTTTAAAATAAGAATAAAATTGTGTATTTATATTTGAAATATTTTTAAAGCTTATGCGTTCCATTTGTGATCTACTCAAAGCTTTTAAGTTATTTTGTTCTAACGGAACAGTTTTTATTTAATATCCGAAGCAGTTGTTTGCTATGAAATTATCAATGCACAAAACGGCAAGGAAAATAAATTTTGCGGTAAAAACTTGATCCTCTGGTTTGAAACGCAAAATTCAATCCATTTTAAAAATTGCATTTATTTATATGTACTAATATTGGAACATAAATATGGTTGTTACAAAGCAGCTCATCTCATCAGATACATGAACAAATTTCTTTGCTTAATATATCAAAGTATGGACTATGGTTTTATATTATTGAAATTCTCCAAGCTGAAAAATTATTGTATTTGTTGATTGGTCCTATCCTAACAAACAATCGAGAAATAGAACCACAAAAATGGTTATCCTAACAAACAATCGAGAAATAGAACCACAAAAATGGTTCAAAAGAAGACAAATACCAACATAATTTAGAAATCAGTGGGTCTTCTATTTTCTTATTGAAAAATATGTTGATATATTAAAACAAAACTGTTTTGGAAACTGTTCTGCAATAATTTTTAATTAATAATGCACCATAATTATTTATTCAAACATTTGTAATTCAAACAATAAATCCAAATTCTTATTAAAAATCAATACATACTTTGATATAAAGTAGTAAAACTTAGCTAAAACAATTAAACCAGTACATATAACTAGAGATATAAGCTAAAACAAAACAGATTTACCATAGTACTACTATGATAGTATATGATATGCTATAAGCAACACAGCATCTACTGCTATGGTTTTTGTTTGATTTTTTTCGTTTTTTCTTTTCCTATTTGTGTTTTTTCTTTTTTTTTTGCGTACAAATATTATAATTCCGTACGCTGCAAGTTGGACAGCTTCTTGTATATTATTTGGACGAAATAAATAAATATTTTGATTGCGTTGAAGTTTTTTTATAAATATTAGGAATTAATATAATTAAATAATAATAATAATAAATATTTATATGGAAATATTTGTATAATTTTACAGAAACTTTGAAGATTTATTTTAAATAAATACTAAAGTATTGAAAATTTATTGAATGATGGTTGATAAAACCTTTATTAAAAAACAATCGTTAATTTGAAAAAGAGCGGCCTGTTTCAAAGGGAAGCAGTGCTTCCCTAGCATCCAAAGACGCTTCGCCTATGGTTATTTGAAGTTATAGTCTTGAACTTCTCGCTTCAAAATTTTCCAATTTTTTTTATTTTCAAAACAACAAAAATTTATGTGTCACCCGATCAAATTTTTGATCTGAGATGAACATCTTTAAAATTTTACTGTGCATTTTTTCGAGCCAATTATTTTTACAACGCATATAAAACGGCGCCATGAAATACCTCCCAATGAAATAAGTCCCAAAAAAAAATGAAATAAGTCCCAAAAAAATTCCATACGATTTGGGAGTTACTTCATAATGAAATAACTCCCAAATCGTTGGAACTTAATTCATTTATTTTGGGAATTATTTCATTTATGTATTTGGGACTTATTTCATTATGAAATAAATCCCAAATTAACAAGAATGAAATAACTCCCAACAAATTTTTAATTGGGACTTATTTCATTTTTTTGGCACTTGGGAGTTATTTCATTTTACTTGGGAGTTATTTCATTATAGTAAAAAATAATTTTTAAGATTTTTACGTATTTTTTTACGAATATCAATTGCAGTTTCTAATTGAAGTTTGAAGTATTTACATCGGTATATTGTGTATATTGTGTGAGAAATGGCAAGTGTTGATTTTGAGATTATTGGTGGAAAACGTAGAAATAGTAAAGTGCTATACATAATATCTGAAAAACAATTATATATAAAAAAAATCAGAATTTAAAGCAAAAAAATATTATGTTTGCTTTAAACCTGATCAGTTCGGATATATGACAAATTAGCGATCCAATAAGTTAGAGATCAAATAAGTTTACTTGAAAACTTATTTGATCGCTAATTTTTCATATATCCGAACTGATCAGCTAGAGTTCTGATTATTTTTCATTCATATATTTAAAAAAAAAATTAAAAATTATATGCTAGCATTTCTCATTACCACTTTTTGAAATCATTGCTTCTACGTCAACAAAATGTCTACGCAAAACTTTATTTATAAGCGTAGCGAAGCCGGCGTGCCCTCCTAGTTCGAATAAAAAAGCCTTAGGCGCTTCAAAATGTTTCGTTAGCGTATTAATATATAAGAAGATATGTGCCATGTACACTGTTTGCAGTTATATTTGTCATTGAATTCTCTAATAATGGAATTTGTAATTTGAAAACATTATGCAAAGTTCGCCCCCCAATCAAAAGAGTTGATGCAATACCACAGAAGGCAGTTACAATACACGAAAGATTTAATGAATTAAATTTATGAATGATTGCCGTTTGAACAAAAGTTTTGCCACAACCTGCATGAGCTGTCAAGAAAAAAACATTACTTCCAGTATCATGGAATTGAGCTTCACACAAAACAATATCAATCACACTACGTTGCTCATTATTTGCATTTTCATACATTCTATCGAAAACTATAGCTTCTTCTTCAATATCAAAATGACCTCCATCGCCAATCTGTACGTTATATTGTGGAATCGGAAGACCAAGGTGGTCTTCCGAACAGGATGGTCTTGCATTAAAATGAAACGGTTTCGGAAATGGAACCAGATGAAGACCTGTTTGAAGATTACGTTTATATGGAAGAAGAAGAAGAGGATAAGGAAACCTCAAATGAGTTACATGTTGAATCAAACTCGAGATCCCAACTTTTATGTGTAGTTTGCTTAATGCTTGAGGCCAACGTTTTAATGATGCCATGCAAACATTTGAAAGTCTGCAATTTATGTGTGATGAAGTTGCAGGCAGATAGTATTGCTGTTGGCTTAGACAAATTTAAATGCCCAGTTTGCCGCAAAGAGGTGGACGATACTATACAAGTATTTTTGTAAATATATAATATCAAAAATTAATAATAAAAACAATTTGGCAGTTATTTCATTTTCTTTGGGATTTATTTCATTGGGACTTATTTCAGTTTTTACTTTAGGACTTATTTCATTCCCTTGGGGAGTTATTTCATTGGGACTTATTTCATTTTTTGTCTTGGGAGTTGTTTCATTTTTTTTGGAAGTTATTTCATTTTTTCCATACGGGAGTTATTTCATTTCAATTTTGACTTATTTCATTGGGAGTTTTTTCATTGGGACTTATTTCATTGGGCGCTATTTCGTGGCGCCATATAAAACCGTTATTATTGGATGAGTCCTTCTCTTGTCATTTCATTTCAAACTCACCCTATTCCCTTTCATCATTCCGTAAATTCCTCATGCCAATGAAATGTTAGTTTGAATTCTCATCCTAAATGGTATGGTATATTCAGAGATGTTAATATATAGTTTATTATAATTAACACTAAACATGCTTAACCTCATTTTAAAAAAAACATAAATTTGAATTTTTCACAAACTTTCTGACCACCGTGTTCTCAAACTAAAGACTTTAAAATGTTTCATAAAACACGCTTATTTTTATTTCTATTATACCTTTACTATTATACTTATATTCTAAGTATGACGTCGAAATAACCCGAATCATGCCATATCATCGAAAAATCATGCCCTCGCATGTTGTTTTCTTAAAAAAATATGAGTCCGCATCATATGCATCGAAAAATCAAATCATCGAATCGTATCATAGAACCGATAATCAGTCGGCCGAAAATTCATACCACCGAATTCCATATCATGGTATGGTTTTGAAATTAAAAAATCATTAGATCAAAAAATCGTATCATCGAAAATTTATTTTGTCGAAAAGTCATTACATCGAAACATCACATCACCGAAAATCATTCAACAGAAAATTTAATTCATAATATTGAAAAATTATTTGTTCGAAATTTGTAAAATAGAATAAAAAATCATATTATCGAAATATCATAACATCGAAAATATTCGATATAATAAAAAATTCATCATATTGAAAGATCATTCAATCGAAATGCAGGGTATGCCCTACTCAGTGTTAGGAATATTTTAATTCAAATGTCAGATAGCCATACTGGGACTTAATTAATTATATTGATTTCAATTATTTGATTTAATTGATTTATTCCTATACATTTATTAAATATTTTTATTTCATACTGATATCTAAAACGATATTTTTCGGATTATTTATAGTACAAAAAGTTGAACTTTAACGTCCTAGGACTTTATAAAATGTTATAAAGTCCTCAGAGGGTTAAAGTTCAACTTTTTGTACCATAAAAATTGAACTTTTATGTCCTAGGACTTTATAAAATTTTATAAAGAACCTAGGACGTTAAAGTTCAACTTTTTGAGCAAAATTTAAAACTCATTTCTTTTTATTTTAATAAATTTCCAGTATGAAATAAAATTTTGTATTTTTGAGGTAAATAAAAGTGTTTTTAAGAGAACTCACTAGTAATTTCAGCCTCGGCTAGACCCCTCGGCCGTAAACAACTAGCTCGTACTTTGTAATGGATAGTCTGGACTAATGTCTGAACCTAGTGTATTATAGTCGCAGCTTCCTTAGTTGTTATTTCTTGTATTAATCTGCACCGCTCATAATAGTTTCTCATCCATTCATCATCAATAGTCATATTTCGTATAGTTCCCTTAACCCATAGTTTTCTTATTTTTCTTAAAATCTGGCTTAATCTTCAATAGCTGGACAACCATATGTAAGAAAGAAAATTGCACTAATTACCCTGATTGTATTTATTAATTAATATAATATAATATTGGTTGATTTAAATTAATTAATAATGTTCTTTAATTATCGTCCATATAAACTTTAAAATTTAATCTTACAACACCCTAAAATTGACGCGCGCTACGTTTCCATTCGAGTATTTTCAATAGACTACTTGAATTTGAATTTTCTAACCACCAACCGTGATTGACTAATGAAGTTTTCAAACCTCATAACAGCTGTGCGTATTTTTTTTCTAATCGTCAACATACAAAGAATCACTATTTCGCTTTGTTAAACATTTGATTTATCTTTGTATGAATATTTTGCTTTAAACAATCCTTCCGTTATTGAACTGAACTTCACTGTACTGATATAGTAGATTGTAGTTTTTTTTATGTCTAAACATCATAACATTGATCGAACTTGCATTTAATTCATTTTAAATTCAATGATAAATGTTATGGATGTGTCGGAAATATCTTGTGTCGCAACCTTATTTTTGTGCAATAATATCAAATAGCAAACGGTTTTGTATAACTATAAAAAGTTCCCAACAATTGAAAATCTGATGTAAATTAATTATCTCACATCTAAAACACTGTATTCGAGTTGTTTCGAGACAAAAAAATTTGGCTATATAATAAGCCACTGTACATTGTTCCCTCTCTTAGTCTTGTATTATCATTCGTTTCTCCAATTGGAATTCATGACATTGACTTGTTGAGATGTCATTGTAAACTTAATGAGTTGGCATTTAAAATTTTGGGAATGAAAATTTTAATTTTAAAAATCCGGCCAATTTTAGTAAAAGTTCATATGTTGTGTTGTGCTAGTTTAATTTAAAACAAAAAAAAAATAAAATCTATATGTTTGTGTTGTAGAAGCATAAACTCTCTTAGTTTTGATTTCCTTTTTCTATTGGAATTTGTTGTGCCGTGTTAGTTAAATTAACAAACCAAAAAAATATATATGTTTTGTGCCGTTTTATGAGTTTTCAAATAACAAAAAAGGAAAGGCTACACAACGGTACGTCTAAATTATACAGAAAAATTCAATTTAATAATTGTTAAACAAAATAAAAATATTTCTATTTGTTTGTGTTGTGTAAATTAAAAACCAACAATATATATACGTATATAAATTGCGACGCATGTGAGTTTTTTTTCAATGGTGACTCTTTGTTTTTGATGCGTGTTCAATTTGACATCGGATGTGTTATGTTGTGGCCGGGTATTTGAGTTGCTTATTATCTCTTTTATTATCGTGTGAAAATTCTACATTATTAAATTCATGTTAAGTTATGAAAATTCTAAATTATTAAATTCATGTTAAGTTATAAAAAGTCTAAATTATTAACTTCATGTTAAGTTATAAAAATTGTAAAAAGTTTTAAATTCATGTTAAGTTATAAAAACTGTAAAAAGTTTCAATGTCAATAGGGTAGTAAATTAATTATTAAAGAAAAAAATCTAAACGACATAGTCTAACCAATTGAAATCGAAAAATCGTAACTACTCGGTGTAACGGAGTCGTTTCATGTTTTGGTTTTTTTTTTGATACGTGTTTCTAGTCATAATTAACGTAACTCGAACTATAAAAGCTTTTAAATTGTTAAATTAATTATGAATAGCGTTGTCCTATATTGTAGAATATCAAATTACAAAATCAGTAATCTAAGAAGTTGATAATATTAATATAGTGGTAGATGGATGAACAATTTTCTTTTCATCGTATGAACATATTTTTTTTTCAATACCAATGTATAGAATAATTAATTAAATTAATCTAACTAGCAGATGATAGTGAATCATATTACTGTTAAATAAATTTGTATGATAGTACCTTCGTGTTTGTTATTTGCACTACATTATTTGCATCATCCGGCAACAATTGCCTTTCAACGTATTGATCCACAACCGTTGATACAAACTATTACCACCATCATGGATACAAAATGATTACAGTTCTAATTCAACAAATAATTTAACTAGTATTGGTACAATTTATTACATCTTTTGGATTTCAACGCATACGTCAACAATTCCCTTCTACCGCATTGCTTCACCATCATTGATACAAAATTATTACAGTTCTATTCAACGAATAATTTAACTGGTGTTGGTACCATTTGTTACATTGTTTTTTTTTATTTCAACGCATCCTGCAACCGTTATATGTCAACGTATTCGGCTGTAATTGCTATAATTGTTACCATACACACTTGTGATTGTAAATTGATTCGGCGTTTATGTTTACAACCAGATACAACGTTTCTACTTAACATTTTATTTTACATTTATAAATTATTCAACTCTGCTGATTGCCAGTTTGTTTAACGTTTCTACTGAACGTTATATATAAGCACAAAATGAATCAACGTTGCCGATCGCCAGTTTAATTAACGTTTCTATTTAACGTTTTCTTTTACAATTATAAATTATTCAACACTGCTGATTGCCAGTTTGAGTACGTTTCTACCTAACATTTTATTTAACATCTATAAATTAATCAACGTTGCCGATTGCCAGTTTAATTAACGTTTCTATTTAACGTTTTATTCTACAATTATAAATTATTCAACACTGCTGATTGCCAGTTTAATTAGCTTTGCTACCTAACATTTTATTTAACATCTATAAATTAATCAACGTTGCCGATTGCCAGTTTAATTAACATTTCTATTTAACGTTTTATTTTACAATTATAAATTATTCAACACTGCTGATGGCCAGTTTGATTTCGTTTCTACCTAACATTTTATTTAACATTTATAAATTAATCAACGTTGCCGATTGCCAGTTTAATTGACGTTTCTACTTAACGTTTTATTTTACATTTATAAATTATTCATCACTGCTGATTGCCAGTTTGATTACGTTTCTACCTAACATTTTATTTAACATTTATAAATTAATCAACGTTGCCGATTGCCAGTTTAATTAACGTTTCTATGTAACGTTTTATTTTACAATTATAAATTATTCAACACTGCTGATTGCCAGTTTAATTAGCTTTGCTACGTAACATTTTATTTAACATCTATAAATTAATCAACGTTGCACAGTTGCTCGTTTTCCCATTTCTGCGCTCAAAAATCAAATTTCATGATTTTTTTTATTATGAAATAATTTGGTCAAATCGTCTTGAAATTGTCCGAAGAATCCAAATTTACAAAAATTAATAATTTAAATTGAACCATTTTAAAGTTGTAGACATTTAAAGTTAAGTAAAAAATATATTTGAATTAAAAAAATTATTTTGTAAGAAATTGTATCATCAATTTGATACTGGATATTTTAGATGTGAGAATATAATCTTTGTTTCCGTTTATATTATAGTTATTTAGTACTTAAAGGTAATTTAAAAGCGAAAATAAGAAACAAAAAGTATGTTTGTGTCCGTGTTTTTTTTTTTAATAAAAAGTATCATTTTTTCATTGAATTTTCAAGTTTTACTAAACTTATAACAAAAAGTCGGTAAAAGTTGATCAAACGACATTCACGACATGAATCTGTGAACATTTATCTTTCGAATTGTGAAAGAATCGCAACCCTCTACGTCCCACATGGCTTATTATATAATACATAACAATTTGGTTAAATTTCGTAAAATTTGTAAAAACCGGTTTGGAATTAAAAGGCAAGTAAAGTGTTCAATTCAAATTTATTTTTTAATTATTTTAGTAACTGTTTTATATTTTTAATATCAATTTAACAAGTTTTATAGTAAAATTATTTAATTCAGTTATTTTTTCTATAGACAGTGAAAAAAATCAGTAAGTATTGAAAAAATTGTATCTTTAAAATGGCCGATGTTTCATATAATGCATTGTTCGAGATTTTTCTACAAAGTAAAGATATTAATACGTTTGTTTCTGTGGTTAAAAAAGAATATAATTTGTATGATGATGAAAACGAAAAACAAAATATTACAATGGCGTTACAGAATTTTTTTAAACGGGTGATGCAAAAGTGGCGTGAAAGTCATTATTATAAAGAAAAGTTCTGCAAAATAAATGATAAATGGCTCAATAAAAAGTTAAATTTAAGTACGGGATGTGAAAATAAAAATCGACATGAAACTGGTCTCGTACCTAGCCAGCAACGTGGACGACCATCGAAATCATATGAAGAAAGTTCAGTTTCTACAAAGCGTAGAAAATTGCGAGAAAAAATGGGTGATATTGCTACCAACACAATTTCTGAAGCTCTGGTGTATAAATATAATAAAGAATGTGAACCTAAAAAAGCAGATGTAATAAATGCCATTTCGAGTGCTAGTCCAGATCGTGTTAAGAGAATTAAAGAAAGTATTAGAACACCTCAACAAGTCGTATCCAAGTTAACACCTGAAGAAGCTTTGGCTGCATTTATTGATCTCGGGTTGTCAAAAGAAAAGTACAGCACTCTTAGAAATTTATTAAGGAATCATAACGCTAATATTTTTCCTAGTTACAATAAAATAATTTTAACAAAAAAGCAAAGTATGCCGGAGAATTTTGCTGTCGCTGAAACATCTGCAAGTGTCAAACTTCAAGACATGTTAGATCACACCACGCTCAGAATATTAAAAACCAAAAGTACAGAAGACATTATGTCATTAACAAATACAAATTTTGTTTACTTAGCAAATGGGGGTTCGATGGTTCTTCAGGTCAAACAGAATATAAACAAATAATTTGTCAGGAAAATGAGACATCAGAGACAGTATCAGATAGTAATATGGTTATGACATCACTAGTACCTCTTCATTTGAGATTTTTCTCTGAAAATGAATCAGTTAAAATTGATTTCTGGAAAAATCCTTCTCCATCCTCCGTGAATTTTTGCCGTCCGATAAGATTTCAATACGTTAAAGAATCAAAGGAGTTTATTCAGAAAGAAGCTAGTGATATGAAAAGAGAAATAGAAGAATTGTTACCAACAAAAATTCAAATTGAAGACAAAGAAATTGTTGTTCAACATAAACTATTTTTCACAATGGTTGATGGTAAAGTTGTACAACATGTAACTGGAACAAAATCTTCATCAGCATGTGTGATTTGTGCTAAAACACCTAGTAACTTTCATACTACTCATGCAATTGATAATGTAGAAAATTACCAATTTGGCCTTTCACCGTTACATGCCAAGATTAGACTGATGGAATTTGTTTTGCATTTGGCATACGATTTGAGTTTTTCAGGCGAAAGTGTAAGAAATAGACCAGATAATAAAAAAAAAAGGGAAATAGAGAAGAAAAGAATTCAAACAGAATTTAGAGAAAAATTAGGTTTGATAATTGATATGCCAAAACAAGGTTTTGGAAGCAGTAATGACGGCAACACTGCGAGAAGATTTTTTGATAATCCCGAAATCACTGCAGAAATAACCAAAGTTGAAGTGGAAATAATTGCAAGGTTCAAAGTTATTCTTGCTGTTTTATCAAGTGGTCATCCTATTAACCCTTTAAAATTTGGAGAATACTCAAAACGAACTGAAGCAATTCTACTCGACAAGTATCCTCACCGCAAATTAACACCTACAGTTCACAAAATTTTAAAACATGGTGAACAAATTATTCGTCATAACATCTTACCAATTGGAGAGCTCTCTGAAGAGGCTCAAGAAACTAAAAATAAAGAGTACAGAAAATTCAGGTATATTTTAAAAAATTCGATATTAAATTTAAAATTTAAATTACTCAAATATAATATCATTTAGGTACAATAACACATGCAAAGCATCTAGAGAGACACAAAATATTGACTTATTTCGGATGCTTGCAGTTTCATCGGATCCACTTATTTCGTCATTAAGACCAAAACAAAATAAAAAGCAGCTTCGTTTGACATATTCACCAGATATGATAGGTTTATTTGAAATGAACAATTCTGAAGCTTTACAGGAAGAAATTTTGACACTACCTTAAATTTGGATTGATTTTTTGCATTTATTTTTGGATTTTATATGAAATTAATATGAAAAAATAAAGAAAATTGAATTTTACAAGCTCTTTCATTAGTTATCAGTTTTAAATTTTTTTCAAAATATGTTCTATGTTGTAGCCGTATATGTCAGCTTTCAAGATCCGAAAAGTTTGTATAAATATCTCATTTTGTTCAAAAGTTGTGATTTTTGATCGCAGAAATGGGAAAACGAGCAACTGTGCGTTGCCGATTGCCAGTTTAATTAACGTTTCTATTTAACGTTTTATTTTACAATTATAAATTATTCAACACTGCTGATTGCCAGTTTAATTAGCTTTGCTACGTAACATTTTATTTTACATCTATAAATTATTCAACACTGCTGATTGCCAGTTTAATTAGCTTTGCTACGTAACATTTTATTTAACGTTTATAAATTAATCAACGCTGCTGATTGCCAGTTTGTTTAACGTTTCTACTGAACGGTATATATAAGCGCAAAATTGTTCAACGTTGCTGATTGCCAGATTGTTTAACGTTTCTACTTGACACTTCGTACCACGTTTGTACGTGCAACTTCAGTCAACCTTTTTTATACCAGTATTTTCGAGAGATTTCCACCAAGATCACCGTGCTGATGGAGGGCTGATCTAAACAGGATTTTGGAGGCTAGGAGGATATAACCATGGGTGAGTCGATTTGAATGTTTTTTTTTTTTTTTTTTTATTATTCTTATGATTTAGGGGTGTGAATGTGTGTGTATGTGTGTGGGCGTATGTGAGTGAACGTGGGGGTTGGACGGGTTGATCGTGGGTCTTTCGCAAATGGGGTCGCCAGAGTCTCCTTTTTTCACTTGTATTTCCTTCCATTTCTGTAAATTTCCGCGAATAGCGTACATTTCCGTATTTGTGCTGAAGTGGCAGGGTTTCTTAATCGTCCCCATGGACTGAAGCTGGCTTGGGGCAATAAAATAAATCTCGCTAGGTACGCTTCCTGCTATGCCATTCTCATTGGTTCGCCAATGAGAAAGCTCTTCATTACAACTTTAAAGTTTTACTTTTCGTTCTAGATAAATAAATAACTATTATTACCCAATTGTCGATTGCCGAGAAAATTACGTAATAAAATTAAATTATGGTTTTCGGAAACAATTCATAAAAGCAAATTATTTCCAAAACACTTACTTTAATTTTAATATGCCATTTCCTCGGCAATCGAAAATTTAGTAATAAAATTATTTGAATTAATGTATAATATAAATCAATATTATAATTAATATACACTACGGATATCTGACATTTAAACTTACAATACTCCCAGCACTGAGTAGAGCATACCCTATTTTTCGATTGAATGATTTTTTGATGTAATGAATTAATTATTCATCATATCGAATATTTTCGATGTTATGATATTTCGATAACATTATTCGACTTTATAAATTTCGATAATCGACTTTTCGATGTGATATGATATTTCCAGTACATCAAAAATATTTCGGTGAAACGATCTTTTGATGCAATAACTTTCGACAGTGTGAAGGTGTTTCGGTGTTTTGTTTTTTGATGTTGTGATTTTCGGTTAATTAATTATGCGAAATTATGATTTTGTATTTTACGATTTATTGATATTTGCCATATCATCGAAAAATCATACCCTCGAAATTCCTTAAATATCGGCATATCGGCATATTATTAACTACGCGAAATTAATTCTGCATAAGTGCTGGAATTTGGCGTATGTTTTCTGGTTCAGCACAAAAACACAGGGGGATAGTAGGGAAAGGGAAGAAAATGTGTAAAGGAGGGAGATTTTAAATGTGAAAGAGTTAGTTTCTTCATGTTAAGCTTAAATTTTTGAAAGACATAAAGAGGTCGATCTATAAAAAAACGACTTCCAAAGTGTGATTTTTCTGATGTCTACTCTTTATTTACCGTAGAAAAAATCTCCAGTTGCTGCATTAGTTCCTATTATAGAGACAGCGCGTAATCCACAATTTTTAGTACACCATTGTGGAAACGTGTCTTCATTTGCATTATGATTTTTGCTAAAACCGTATATTGTTTCCCGTTCTTCGTCGTTCCTCAACTTGTCGTATATTTTTTACAAACATCGGGACTTTTATAAAACGTTGCGGAACGCGGGACAAATTGTTAAAAATCGGGTCTCATTAGCCTCACCTTAGCCTAGCTCTTCATAGATTTGTATATGTTATTATTAAAAAACATAATTTGAAATATTCCTGAAACCGTCAGAACGCCCGACGATATCCTAATAAGACGAAAATATTTGAATCAAAATTTAAAATTAATTTTTCTTAAAACGTACGTATTTAAAATAAAAGAAATCAAGTTTTCAAAAAATGTTATTCAACATACTACGCCAAAAGCGCAACGGCAAACAGTAAATTATATTCACTTAAATGATTAAAACAACCATAAAAATTGTTTTATGGTTAATTTTTAAACACGATTTTTAAGGATTTTTTCATTCAAATTGTGTGGAGATACGTAGATAAAAGCAAGCAAATTAAATTTTTGTGGGTAATTTAAACAACGTTAGTTGGAAATTAAAGTATCCATGATGTTTTATTATTTCATGATATTTTTATACCATAATAAAGTAGAGCTGAAAATGATTGGTTTAACTGGATTTAAGTGCCAACATTTTATTGTCTTTTAACAAATTTATTTAATTATTTTACTTCTTTTACTTATTATAATAAATTGTTTTCGTTGGTACATATAAAGAAGTAGGAATTGTTCTAATTTCTGTATATGTAGAATGACGATTCATGAAATTAAATTTCTATTCCATTTTAACCTGGCCATTTCGCTTTTATATTTTGATTATGATGTTATTAGTTATCAAACAAAATTGCAACTTTTAATTAGTGATAGTGAAATTTAAATGCTATATAAAAGCATAAGATGCAGATATGTTATAAAAAATTAAGTGAACCCGTTTAATATAATCCAATATCATAATCAAAATATTCAATCAACCTTAAAGATCAAACATCATCAGATTCCTTATGCTAAAGCTGTTTTCATGCAAAACATTTCAATTTTTTTCTTCCAAGGAAAAATTTTGTTTGTTTTCTTTCTATCTTTTGTGTAAATCAATTTTTAATAAATTAATTTTTTAGGGTTGAAACTTATTGACCTGAAAAATAATCTACAGAGGGATAGCTTTGTTAAACTTTTCTCAATTTTCTGTGAAAATTCACTTAATTATAATTTTTATAATTTGTTATAGGAAAGGAACGTAATTATTCATAAAAATTATTTGACTTTGGTTTGTTTGTGTAAAGTGTGTTGACGAAGGTTTGACGATGGAAACAATAATTAGTTCAAAATTACATTTTATTGACATTTTTCGAATAGTGGTTTGAAAAAATTTCAAGCGGCAAGATATCCGCTAGAAATAGGTAGATTTCTTGGTCCGACAGTTTATGGTACCAGTAGAATCGTATGTATCAGATTAGTTTAAATAAAAAAAAATAATATAAACAGATATCAAACAATTTTTAAAAGAAAATTAGTTTAAAGTTATAAACAAAACAATATCTATGCAATTTTGAAACTTTTTTTGGTAATTTGGTTCAAGTCAAAAACAAAATATCAAACCTACCACAGAACATATGTGTGACAATGTATGACAATATATGCAAAACCAAACACACTGCAAACCAACCCTATACATATGTATATATAAATAAATTTTCCGAAATGCCAAGATGGCGCACATAGGTAGATTTAGATAGATAGACATAGGTAGGTAGATTTTATATGAAATATTCCTAACCCGTAAATAAAAATATCAAATCAAATCACAAAAGGTAATTTTTTAAAAGCACCTCATTTATCACTTCAAAGAATCTGAACAAACATGTTTAATAGAAGCCTTACTGCTCTTTTTTTTGTGTTAAATTTTTTTTAATAGAAACAATGCAAGCTTTCAAAGTTTGTTTTTTTCGTTTGAAGAATGAAAATTGATTGAAATGTTTTGTTTTCTAAATTAAATACAAATAGAAATCCAACTTAAAGCAATTTGATAAAAATCTGGGTAAGAAAACCTTTTATGTCAGATAACTCAATAAAGATATAAAAACGAAAAGAAACACTATCGTAATTTAACTGTGATATCAGGTGGAAGTCGTTTTATTTTATTTTTATTTCGTAATTGAATTTTAATAATTGATTTACGTTTCATGTTAGATTATCAAAAGAATAAAATTATATTTCTAGTTTTCCCAACTTTTTAAGTCGGTAAATTTCTAGAAAAAATAAGGGTTTTTTTTTTTAAATTTATTGAATGGAAAAATAGAACATAAGCCTGCTTCAGGTAAGAGTAGGATACCTCTATAAATTATGTATAAATTACATATGTTTCCTTTTGTCCTATTTTCTTGGACTTGTGAACTTTGATTTATTTATAGGTTTTTAACTATGCAGATTTTTTTTAAACAGATTAATGTTAAATCAAAACAAATATTACTATACCAATTTGTTTATAATAATAAAATAAAATCAAACAAATGACTAACATCCTCTTTTGATATTACTAACATCCTCTTTTGATATTACTAACATCTAAGATATTACTAACTTAAAAAGTTAAGTCAAAACTTCAAGTATCAATCATCTATTTTAAATATTCAATTATTAGCTCAATCAGTCCACTAGATAACTTAATTTAATAGAATCTTTGTATAGCTTATAGCAGGATTCACCACATAAATTTTTTTTTCGAAAAATCGAAACGCGTTGATTAAAAAAAAGTTTGATTTCGAAACCAAGCGAATGCGAGTCTGATTTCAAATTTAGATTTATTTACTCTCGCCACGCCACTCAACATCAAGTATCAAGCATCAATCTTATAAGTCTCTAAATTCTAATTTTGCCATCCTTTGGGTCGTTTAATTAACAAACAAACCTAGATAACAAAACTTTTATAAGCATTATCATTTAATGTATAAAATTTTCATTTCAATGCCTCCTAAATTAATTTTGTGCTTAAGACCCATCACAGTAAATCTTTGTCCATTTCAATAAACTTTTCCTTTTCGGTAACCTAAACTGATCTACCAATTGCCGTATTTCAAAGTTAAATTTATTTTATAATTCATTTAATCATTTCAAAACATTGCGTTTTACTTCAAGAAACAAAAACAAATTTCCAAAGGTATTATAGTATATTTCATTAGGAGTCTGGAAATAAGAATTTTTCCGTGCGCGCGTGACAAATTCTCGGGAAGTCATGCAAGCACGGAAAATCCATTTCCGGACGTGAAATGAACGATACCTTTTATTATACTTATCTGAAAACAATGCAAAAAAAGATAAAAAGTATATTTAGAAAATTTTTTTTTCAAAGTAATCATAATACATCGTAGTAGTACCAAACATGATTAACATTTCCATAGCAACGATATATTTATTATCGGCATTGTTTTATTTTCTGTCAGTTTAATTCATGTTAGTTTTGAAAAATGTACTTAATAAATGTTACTATAAATACCAACGATTCCTAAATATACTAATTATGTTGTTGTTGTTTTCAGAAAAGTGTTATAAATAAATAATTGTTTTTTCAAAGAAATAAATATCAATTGTATTTTTTTATTTAGCACACGGAAAAAAAATCGAAGACCGGGAAAAAATTTTCCGTGCGCTGTTCTGAAAATGCCATCTTTACGTCTTTGTAAAAACAGATGAAAACAAAGTGTTTTCAGATAAGTATAATGGGCTATTATTTTGAAAACGTACATTTTTTTGTTGATTTTTAAATTTTTGATTTTTAAAAAATCTGAAATTTTGATATATTATTGGCATTGACAAAAGGAAAAAAGTACTTTCTGCTTTTATTTTTTGTGTACTCTGAATCGGAGTTATGCGCGGTTGAATTTTGAGGCTTTTTCACGTAGTTTTTGGTAATGGTGGCAATGTTTTGTGAATAGGTGCCACAAATTTCATCCGACTTACGTATATTTTTGCAAGTAAAAAGGAAAATAATTGAATAATTGAAATAAGTAAGTTTAAAATTAATAACTTTTCTCTTTTCCGCTAGGCGGCGCGTAAAACCTTGGTTTACTTCAAAGCTCATATCTCAAAAAGTAGGATTTTTTTTTTTGTTTTTCACAAATTTTAAAGTAAACATATGCAGCTATGAAATTGAGAAATAAAAAGTCAGCAATTCAATATGGATTTTTTCTTACGATTTTTTAAAGTTTGATATATGAAAAATTCACATGTGTTTTTTTATTAAGTTAATAATCCTGTACTAAATGTGGATCTAATAAATTAAACATTTCATATTTTAACACCTGCAATAAATTTGAACCATTTTCTGTGCGGTTAAATGGTTAAAAACTTATTAAAAATTAATTTAAGTTAAGTGGTAAAATAAAGGAATTTAAATTATTAAAAGGGGTGTAAAATGTTTATTCATTTTAAAAAATGTCTATTCAGCCCCTTTTTACTAAT
The DNA here is from genome assembly GCA_963693315.1 of Diogma glabrata. NCBI lineage: Eukaryota > Metazoa > Arthropoda > Insecta > Diptera > Cylindrotomidae > Diogma > Diogma glabrata. Next base: position 178,785,321 of record OY856187.1, read on the forward strand.
TAAAATCTCATTAGAGGCTCATAATTTTAACATTTAAAATTTCTAATGACGCCCACAAACGGTTTTTGACCAAATTATACTTGCATCCAATCAAAATATATTAAATTGTACCTACCTAATTTTACCTGATTCTACCTATGTCAAAACTATTTCAAGGGTATACATATATTGATTGGATTGCCTTATAATCAATTATATTCCAAAATATTTAGAAGACATAACGTTTAGAAAAGATAATAATAGAAATGCCTTTCAAATTGTGGACATCAAAATATGTGAAACTGGTCACACCAGCTGTTATTCAAAAAGCTGCGACCCTAAATTTTACTTTGCGTGATAACCAGTTTATATGTGAAACATGTCGCACTTATATCTATAAAAATAAGGTAAATTTAATTATTTTATTAAAATGAATAAAAATTCATATGCAACTAATATTTTCTATACAGCAGCTTTCATGTTCGGAAACTATCGAAGTGAAATTATTTCTATAAATCAGGATGTTGAAAATGTTCCAACGAACGAAAATATTCAAATACCTCCAGCATCTTTAGATCCATCACCAGTTTCGGTTGATACTATATCTCCACCAGTTCCTGAACTACTTAATGACATTTTAGAAGATATTAACAATGTTCTTGGAAGGTTAGCCGAATCTCCTATCAAACAAAATCATATTACAACAGGAAGTTATAAAAAAATTGCAAGTGTCACATCGGCAATAAGTCAAAGAATATTTCAAGTAGATTCAGTTAAAGTGTAAACGAGGAATGTGAATATACATCATGGCTTTGAACCTTAAAAAAGAGTTTAAAGATGCCAGCTGTAAATCAAAACAAGTGTTTTTGTTGACAACTCTACCACGTAAATTTTGGTCAAATCAACGTATCCAGGATGAATTTAATGCATCAAGACGACTGGTAGAATTCGCCATGGATCTGTTGGAAACAGTAGGTCCTTACAGTTGGCCTCAAAGCAAACAAGTGCACAGTTTGTCACAAAATATAGTAAAACAAATTCAAACATACTTCTTATCAGAGGAAATTAGTAGAACAATGCCTGGCCTTAAAGATGTTGTTACTATTACAGAAGGATCGACAAAAATTAAGAAATCAAAGCGTTTGGTGTTATGGACCCTCACCGACATCTACGAAATGTTCTTGGAAGAAAACAAAGAACTCAAGGATTCCACTGTTTTTTACCGGATAACACTACACCCGATAAAATAATTGCCAAAATGTTTTCTTTTTCTGATGATCATAAATATTTCAATTTAAAGGCAAAATAAAATATATAAATTAATTTTTTAATGTATTTATTTATAATATTGATTAAATTATAATGTTTATATTAAAAATATTTTTTTAATGTTTTTTTCTAATGTTAGTGTTGGTGATGTTGAAATTATAACAAAATCTTCGATCATTGGGATCTCCAATTCTTATTCTGAATAAAAACCTGTTTCTCAATCAGAAATACACAAAAAATGGTTCAAATTTATTGCAGGTGTTAAAATATGAAATGTTTAATTTATTAGATCCACATTTAGTACAGGATTATTAACTTAATAAAAAAACACATGTGAATTTTTCATATATCAAACTTTAAAAAATCGTAAGAAAAAATCCATATTGAATTGCTGACTTTTTATTTCTCAATTTCATAGCTGCATATGTTTACTTTAAAATTTGTGAAAAACAAAAAAAAAACAAGCCTACTTTTTGAGATATGAGCTTTGAAGTAAACCAAGGTTTTACGCGCCGCCTAGCGGAAAAGAGAAAAGTTATTAATTTTAAACTTACTTATTTCAATTATTCAATTATTTTCCTTTTTACTTGCAAAAATATACGTAAGTCGGATGAAATTTGTGGCACCTATTCACAAAACATTGCCACCATTACCAAAAACTACGTGAAAAAGCCTCAAAATTCAACCGCGCATAACTCCGATTCAGAGCACACAAAAAATAAAAGCAGAAAGTACTTTTTTCCTTTCGTCAATACCAACAAAATATCAAAATTTCAGATTTTTAAAAAATATTTGTTTTTTTTTCGATGTACGTTTTCAAAATAATAGCCCTAATAAAAAATATATTCTATATCTTTTAATTTAAATACAAACAGAAGAGATTTTATGTTAAGAGGGACACACTATTAAAATATCACGAAAACCCTAAAATTTATGCTAAATCTATGCTAATACCATAATAGCTGATGTGATTGACAATAAATAATCAACGATGTATTATGGTGAAATAAATGTGTGTCTTATTATTTAACTTTTATAAGAAGAATTTATTTTTGGGAAAAACTTACAGAAATATTCTATTATTGAAAATCTACTTTCATTGCTTTTGTCTTAAGACAACAAAATATACGTTTTTCTATGATAGCAGATGAAAAGTTTATTTTCAAGCAGGCTTAATCCCATGCGAAAATGGGGTTTATTCCTCTAGTCAAAAATAACAAATTGCAGTTGTGTATTAAAAAAAAATTATTAAATTTTAGTTCCTCTACTCTATCTATGGTATTTTCGTATAATTTTACAAAGTTTTTGAGACAAAGCAACCATGAAAAAATAGAATATGAATTTTGAATGTTATGTTGTCGATTTCTAATATGAAAATTGTCTGCCTTTGCTTTATTTTAATTTGACCCAATGAAATTCTCTAAAGTAAAATGCAATGACTATGACATCATTCAATTTCACCAACAACATTTGAATTACACTAATACCAAATAGTTATACGGCTGGCCTTCTGCGATATTAAGAATTATCAAATAATTTTTGAAATAATTCAATGATATCGCAGTAGGCAAACGTTAAATTAAAAAAAAAATATAAAAAGAAATGAAAACTGGCAAAAAATTTTCTAAACGAATTCCCCTCATTCGTTGATAAATTCTCATAATTTTTTGGAAAATTCCTCAAGCAAGTGGTATAGATAATAGCCCTCGACCTACGGAGTCGTGCTATTATCAATATACTTGCTTTCGAAATTTTTGGCAAAAAATTATTTCGAATTATCACCGCCCTTGGGAAATTACTACTGACAATTTTTTGCCTTAGTTTTATTTTAATTTAAACCAATGAAATTCTCTAAAATGTAATGACATTATTCAATTTCACCAATAACATTTGAATTATACTAATCACAAATATTTATACGTCTGGCCTACTGGAATATTAAAAATTATCAGTTGTAATTTCCCAAGGGCGGTGATAATTCGAAATAATATTTTGCTAAAAATTTCGAAAGCAAGTATATTGATAAAAGCACGACGCCGCCGTATGTCGAGGGCTATTATCAATACCACTTGCTTGGGGAATTTTTAAAAAAATTATGAGAGTTTATCAACGAACGAGGGGAATTCGTTTAGAAAATTTTTTGCCATTTTTCATTTCTTTATATATTTTTTGATATCAGTTAATTATTTCAAAATTAGACTGATACTTTTTAATATCCCAGTAGGCCAGACGTATAAATATTTGTTATTAGTATAATTCAAATGTTATTGGTGAAATTGAAGGATTTATTACATTTTAGAGAATTTCATTGGTTTAATTAAATTAAAATAAAACTAAGGCAAAAAAATTTCAATCTAATTTTGAAATAATTAACTGATATCACAGTAGACCAACGTGTAATTCATAAAAAATATATAAATAAATGAAAAATGGCAAAAAATTTTCTAAACGAATTCCCCTCGTTCGTTAATAAATTCTCATAATTTTTTGAAAAATTCCTCAAGCAAGTGGTATTAACTATTTGAAATAATTAACTATCATTCCGTCTCAGGTAACATCCAAAATGATATTCTTTAAATACTCCATTACAACATAAATCAATATATTCTAACCTTTGTTTGTTTGTAATTTGTTTTAAATTTGCAATGATTAAAGCCCAGATATAGAACTATATGTGCGTGCTATCATCAATAAATATTTCACAGCTAAGATTGAGGGTGTTACCGTGGACTAAATACAGTTCATCTGCCAGCATCCCTAATGTATCACCTTGGCTAGCCATATCTTCCTGGTATTGCCAGTGGTACTGGAGTACAGCTCTTACAGTTTTTATAATACCATTTGTTGATTTAACTGTTTAGATAGAAAGAGAACAAACCAAACCACTGCAAATTTTTCGTTCAGTACAAAAGTAATAGTGTTTTGATTTAACTATAATTTTTTTAGTATCTGTAAATTCCTTTTCTCAGTAGAACTTTATATTTAAACGAATTTTTATTGCGCCCCTTTTTATTGTAGGAGTGAAGTTGCATTTATAACATAACAAACATTGCAACAAACATAAAAAAGTGTTGCTGTCAGCTGCTGAAACCAGCAACCTAACCAAGTATTTTAAACCATTATAATGGTTACAAATAGGCTAATAGGATTTTAGAAATAGGCGTATAGAAATAGGCAAAACTGATAGAAATATGTATCATACAGAAACTGTTTGCTCCTGCCATCCCGCTTACCACAACTACAGCTTTCGGTCGATGAATTGCACAGCTAGAATAATTAAATCATTATTTGATAACAAATTTGCATGTGGCACAAAATCGAAAGCCATAATTAAAATTGTATCATATCCTAGACCAAACAAAACAAGAATCGTCTGTCGCAAACTTTGTAACGCTTCATGCTTCGAAATATATAGAATTAAAATATTCTAAAGAGCAGTTCAGAACCGTGGTGTGTCTTGTTGTGAAAAATTGACTAACCAATCTTAATTCGAATTTGAACCATAATATATATTGGTTGAGCCGTTCATATTCTTTTTAATGGAATTAGAACTCCTGCTGATTTAATGGCAATCAATGTTAATCGCATTAATGCACTAGAACGAATATTGGAGATGTACGAATCTCTGAAGGCATATTTAATAGTGGCTGAGAAATGGCTAATTAAAATCAAAGAATTTTTTGAGAAAAAAAATTTCTTTTTCCCCATAGCTAGCATACTCCACCAATCCACCATGTCATTAATTGAGGGAGAATCATCTAACGCTATGAACATAGTTCAAACATTAAATAATTTAAAAAAAAAGGTGCTAAAAAGTCGAAATTCAAGATTCAAGACCTCGGCATGTCGAAAAACCCGTATTTTTGAAAAGTACTAGGTGAATCAATAAGTGTGGAAAAAGTGAAACAAAAAACATTTTTTTGGCCAAATTATGGTTTATTGCTCAACCTCAAACCTCAATTAGGTTTTATTCTTTTTATTTCGATACAGTGAGTCCAACGTATTTCTAACTTTTTTATCCCGTCAGAAAAGTAATCCTTCGGCGCTCTGCAAAATAGGCCTCAGTTTCAGCAAAACTTTTCTCTTTTGAGTGAAATCGCTTACCGGTGAGCTATCTTTTTAGGTTTGGAAACAGGTAAATGTTACTGGAGACCAGACCAGGCGAATACGGTGACTGAAGAACCAGTTCAAATTCAATTTCGTGCAATTTCGCGTGAGCAAATAACGGTGTATGAGAAGGCGCATTGTCATGATGATTGGTGATTTTTTAAATGCGGCCGTTTTTCTGCGATTTCAATTTTTAAACTATCCAATAATAATGAATAATATGCGCCAGTTATGGTTGTACCTTTTTCAAGATAGTCAACGAATATTATTCCACGTGCATCCTAAAATACGGAGGCATTGCCTTTCCCGTCCATTGCTGGGGTTTTGGATGCTTTGAAGTACTTTCACCCGGAGAAACGCATGTTTTTTTTACTCTAGTGTTTAAAAATGAATTCATGTTTTTTTTTTGTTTTGGTTATAAGAGAAAAAATTTACAAAATTTGATTTAAATGTTTGTTAAATTTTGATTTTAAAATAATTTATGCCTTATAAGCTATCATTTACAAAAGCACAATATGTGCTTCTCCGTAAACATTTAGTTTTTGATACTGGATTAACAGACGTCTTCAATTAATGTATTTTTTAAATTAATAATATACATAAATATTTAATAATAAAAAAATAGTATATTCTTCAACGTTGCCGAAAACAACATATTTTGAAGCGACAGAACAGTTTATCAGCCGAGGCGATAGCCAAGGTTGTTAATGTTCGCGAGATTCAAAATATGATTTTCGGCGAGTAGAAGACTGTACTTTTTCTACTACTTTTTTAGAAATTATTATTAATTACATACAATTCTAATTTTAAAACATACAAACATCCAATTAAAATCTTTAAATTTATATTTTTGCTATTAAAATATAGATGACTCAATATGAATACATTATCCAATTTCTATGTCATAAACAAAACCATCTTTAGTTACAAGCCTGATTGTCTTTTCATACAAAAAGATCCTCAACTTTATTCATATACATATTTTTATTCTATTTACACTACAAAATTCTATATTTTTATTCTATTTGGTCTATAAAGTCCCTAAAATCATTAAATTTTAAGATGTGTAAAGGTTTATTGTATTTTGCATTTCGCGTCTAGTAGGCTTATAACTGAAGACGGTTTTGTAATAAACAAAATAAAATTAAAACATTTTATTATTATTTCGAAAATAAAAACAACAGTTTTGATTTTGTTTTTTTATGGGGAGGACGTTACGTAAATGCCTGATATATTTTTTTATCACTGGTAACGAAAAAGAAATTTTCGATGCAATGAACAATCATCGAAAGTAGATTTTTTAAGTTGGGTAGTAGAAAAAGGATTGTATACTGATTTTATACTACACATATTACAATTCTTTTTAAGATTAAGCCTTATAAATTTAATAATAATAACAACAAAAAACAAAATAACAGACAAAGATAGAAAATAATGAGTTGCGATATGAACTGCACAATTAAAAAGTTTGATAGTTTTTGAAGACTTACTCGTGAACATATAACGAATAATAAAATTTTTATTTTAGCGACAATTGAAATATGAACCGTTTTTTTTGAAAGTGGTATAAGCCCACTTTTGGAAAAAATTGAGTTAGTGGTAGTTTTAGAAAGATAATGATGGTCTCTTTTTACATATATAATCATACCTCAATAGGTGTGGAGCGTGGGTGGGGAAATGGCTAAAGATCGAATTCAACATTTTATTTGTTTATATCAATAGAGTAAATTTTGTTAATTTTATTTTTTTTTAAACTAGCATCTTTTAACTTTAAAATAAAACAAAACAGAAGTATCTATCTTTAATAGAACCGAAGTTATGAATTTTAGAAAATAACTTATCAAGAAATTTAGAACCGCTATATTTTCCACTTTTTTTTCGATATAAAACCCACAAAAAAAATTTCAGCCAAATCAAAAATGTGTCGGGCAGAAACGTATGGCACTTATACTTCCTCTTGTTCTTATTTTTAGAATATGTTATTATTGAAAGTGGTATAAGCCCATTTGGAGTCAAAAATCAATTATTTTCTTTTTAATTTTAAATAACTATTATTACATAATAAAATTAATAGGTTTAAAGTGTGAAAAATATCACAACATTTTAGTTACATTTGCTTATATTTTTATATTCATATATGATTTTTTAACGATTCCTTAAATTTAGAAATTTTTTTTCTGATTTAATATTGTTTAGTAAACTATTAAAAACTGACAATCCCTGATATAAAAAATTTGATTGACCGCCCGCAGTTCGATAGAAATTTATATAATAATCGTTTCTTTGCCTTTTACAGCAATCATGTACTGAATTCACCTTTGTCAACATGACTGTATATATTTTATTATGTTATTTTGATTCATATTTAATTAGAGAATCCAAGGAAAGAATATTTCTACTATATAAGCTTTTTAACGGGGTTAAATTGTTAGAACCTTAACACTTTTTATACATTTATTGATAAGCCGCTTGACATCATTTAATCTAAATTGAGCTGAGAAACCCCAAATTGGAGGAAGATATCTTATAACAAAATGAAATATTAAAACATTTTCAAAATTCTAAAAATATTGCAAAAATTATTACAAAATCAAAAATATAAACTTTTTTCATAATTCCAAAAATATTTCAAAAACTATAACAAATTCAAAAATTTCCATGTCCAATTTCATGTTCAATTACATTTACGTCCCAAAAACTTGGCTAAAAAAATAAATGAAATCATTTTTTTGACACACTTGACATTATTTTTTTGACAAACTTATAATGCAATAAAAGTCTCAATAATAATAATAATATCATGTTCATTACAATTCATTTCATACAAATAACTAATTTTATTTTTTTCCAAAAACTAAATGAAAATCATTCTTTTGACACACTTGACATTATTTTTTGACAAACTTTCAATGCCATAATACCAAAAATTAATTATATTTTTTCCAAAACATTGAGTAAAAAATAAATAAAAATCTTTCTTTTGACACCCTTGACAACAGTTTTTTGACAAACTGATAATGCAATAAAATTTTTAATGATAATAATATCATGTTCATTACATTTCATTTCATACAAATAACTAATTTTATTTTTTTATAAAAAAATAAATGAAAATCATTCTTTTGACACACTTGACATTATTTTTTTGACAAACTTATAATGCCATAATTCTCTATAATAATAATAAAATTTCATGTCATACAAATAATTAATTTTATTTTTTCCAAAAAATTGGGTAAAAATAAATAAAAATCTTTCTTTTGACACACTTGACAACATGTTTTTGACAAACTTATAATCCCATAAGTCTCAATAATAATAATAAAATTTCATGTCAAACAAATAATTAATTTTATTTTTGTCCAAAAAATTGGGTAAAATAATAAATAAAAATCTTTCTTTTGACACACTTGACAACATTTTTTGACAAACTTATAATGCAATAACCTAGTTTTTGATCTCACATGCCAATCCCGACTATCAACATTTCTCCACATTCTTTGTTCCTATTCATTATCACTTAAAATGAACGTTTTTAAGCCAAAAATATGAAAATTTGCTATTTTTGACACATTTAATGATTTTTTTGAGACACTTCCAATACAGTTATCGAACACAGCGTTATCCTTTCAGACCTGTCCATTGAGTATACCTATTTTTGAGTATACCAATTTTTGAAATCCCTCAAGCGGTTTTCTAGGTTTCGTAGGTAATGACGGCCGGCCGTTTTTTTGTTTTTTTTAGAATCAGTAGGTCCTAAAACGTCGAGAAATGCCAAAAAAGTGGGGGTAAGAATTTCAATTTGAGCTCAAGAATATAATACTTAAGTCTTTCAGACCAAAGTAAAATAGAATATGAATTTTGAATGTTATGTTGTTGATTTCTAATTTATATTAAATATCGAACAACGAATAACAAATGTTTACTCACGAAAAAACAATGCTTTTATTCGCCTGCATATTAAAATGTTCTTTATTACTGTGATTTGCGGCCGTAAAGTGTCACTTTTTAACCATATATTTTGTTGTCATAGTTTCGTCCAAAAAAGTAAAAAACATTTGTACTAGGTCATTCAATAAGTCCGTAGGATGACACATAGATGGCGTTACTAGAATTTTTTCCATATGATTTTTATTTAGTACTAACCTTCAAACGATACGTGTATAAATTTGACAGCAATCTGACTATTTAATCGTGAGTTATAGCATTTTGTGTGAAGCAACTTTTGTTTTTGAAAAAAAATGGAAAAAAGTGAATTTCGAATTTTAATAAAGCATTGCTTTTTGATGAAAAAAAATACAGTGGAAACCAAACAATGGCTTGATAAACATTATCCAAACTCTGCTCCATCGAGACAAATGGTAGAGAAGTGGATGGCTGAATTTAAATGTGGTCGTACCAGCACAAAAGATGCAGAGCGCAGTGGACGCCCAAATGAGGCTGTTATTCCAGAAAACATAAAAAAAATCCACAAATTGGTTATGAACGATCGCAAATTGAAGGTGCACGAAATAGCTGACATTGTAAAGGTAGCAGATGGTAGTGTTTTTACCATTTTACATGAACATTTGGGTATGCGAAAGCTCTGTGCAAATTGGGTGCCGCGTGAGCTCACAGTCGACTAAAAACAACAACGAATCGATGCTTCGGAGGAGTCTTTGGCACTGTTAAACTGCAATAAAAGGGAATTCTATCGTAGATATGTGACAATGGATGAGACATGGCTTCACAATTACACACCAGAATCCAAAAGACAGTCAGCTGAGTGGACAGCAGTCGACGAACCGAATCCAAAGCGAGCAAAGACGCAACAGTCAGCCGGTAAGGTGATGGCGTCTGTATTTTGGGATACGAACGGAATAATATTCATCGACTATCTCCAAAAAGGAACCACCATCAACAGCGAGTATTACTGTGAACTTTTGGATCGATTGAAGGCTGAAATCGCAAAGAAACGGCCACATTTGCAAAAGAAAAAAGTGTTGTTTCACCAAGATAATCCACCGTGTCACAGATTGATGAAAACGATGGCAAAATTGAATGAATTGGGCTTTGAATTGCTTACCCACCCACCATATTCTCCAGATTTAGCCCCCAGCGACTTTTTCCTGTTTTCAGATCTCAAGAGAATGCTTGCTGGAAAGAAATTTAAGTCCAATGATGAAGTAATCGCTGAAACTGAGGCCTATTTTGACGAGAAAGAGAAATCGTACTATAAAAGTGGTATAGAAAAGTTGGAAAATCGCTATACTCGTTGTATCGCCCTCGAAGGCAACTATGTTGAATAAAAAAATCTAGTTTTGTCAAAATGTTGTTTTTTTCTTACTTATCCTACGGACTTATTGAACGACCTGTTATTTGTTTAAATTCTATAAAAAATAGAAATTTTTATCAAAGCATCCTTTTGATTCCATATTTCCTTACCCAATTAAAATATTTGTTATTCTTTGTTGTCATAGTTATACAATTATTTTGAAAAAAATAACATATATTTTTTCAATTGTTACTTGTTCAACATACTGTTATTTCAAAATTTATGCAAATTTATAATTTTGATTTAGAATAAAAATTTTTTTTTTAAATATTTTGCTTGCGGCGAATAAAAAATAGTATATGACGCACAGACGTAAGCTATTTTGGACTTAATGTGGGTGCAAAAAACTCCACGTACGTCTAAAATCTTTAGCTTTACGTCCTTGCATCATAATGTACTATTTCATATCTTGTAGGAAAATATACTATTTTATTATTTAATTTTTGTTTTGTTTTAACCTACGCGCCTTTTCCTTAAATAGCAATATATTACATTCACTAAGCTAATCTGGAAAATTAACTATACAACTAAACAGTTTCCACCTAATACTTTTCTATCGCATTGAAACATAAAAATATAATAAATCAACTTACATAAAACTATATTAGTACATATACGTATACACATCTGAAAATCAGGTTTATGTCCTTTATGGGGTAAAAAAATTAAATAAATTAGTTTTAAGCTTTTGCTTGTTAAGAAGTTTAGGCTGAAAAAATTTATATAAAAGAAATAGGAAGGAAAAAAATTACTTTCAAATTCAACTTAATCAAAATGGCGTCATGTAAATGTGAAAAAGTTGTCAAGAACTCTTTTATAATATAAAAAGATATTATAATTGAATAACTGTTGTTTTCATTATGATTTTCTTGATCTTGAAAATTTCATTATGATTAACTTGAATAATGTGATTATAAGACTTCATAAGCATAATTTAAATATTAATAATTATAGGAATTCTGTTACCATTGTTAGTATTAGAATATGTACTAGATGAAAATGTTATTATTTATTAATCTTTTGCATATGTAAATTTGATACTTAAACAACAAGATCTTATATAAAACTAGGGAATCAAAAGGTTATAATAAATTTAATTTATACCGCATTTACAGCGACATAGCAAATTAGTAGATGTAATTTAAATCTGTGCTGTAAACACTTTTTATTTTAAAAGCCTGTAACTAATTTGATATCTAATCTAGGCTTACTACAATTACAAACGATTCAAATACTTACGATTCAAATTACAATCTACGTTGTAAACTGATATTAAATACGACAATTGATGCAAATTAATATACTATCTACTAATTTGCTATGTCGCTGTAAATGCGGTATTAAACATCAAATTGCTATACTAATCACTTACACAAAACACAAGAAAAAAGTTGATGGTTGATTGTTTTGTATTCTTTTTATATCAAATTATTTTGTTGGTTAAAAGATAATGTATGCTTTAATTGGGTTAAAAATAACTTTAATATAATATAAACTATAAAGTACAATATTGTGCAATTTTTCGTTATAGTTTCTCTCATACTACCTAAAGCATTGAATAATAATATTTATTTATTCAAAATAACGATAGAAACAAAAATTAAACGTTAATTTTAGCATCCGTTGTTTGATGATTTTCTTCAAATCATTTGAAAGACTTCCGTTGATGCCCATTAATTTTTACCTTAAAATGTTCCCATAAAATATAAATATATATATATCTTATATATATAAAAATCACGTGTCACGATGTTTGTCCGCGATGAACTCCGCAACAATGTAACCAATTTTAATGAAATTTTGTACAATGTGTGTATGATGGTCCAGCTTGAGAGATAGGATAGTTATTATCTTGATTAAATCCCTAGATATTTTTTAATTGCGAATTAAATGTTAAATATGAATGGTTTATGTGCCAACTTTCAGATGGCAGCGTAAATTAATTTATTCAATTGATAGTAAACTTGAACTTCGTGTAAGGCCAGTATTAGACTATCAAATATGTTTTAGAAAAGAAAGTTTTGTTTTATTTGATAATAAACGAAAAGCATATTATGCTAAGTCAAATACGTTACCAAAGGTTATAAATAATTTTTTGCACGATCAGGCGATTTTGCAAGTTCGCTGATTCGTAAATAAACATAGGAAGTTTCGTTTACAAATCACTGGTCGGTAAGTAATTACTTACCGATCATGCAGTCGGTAAGTAATTACTTACCAGTAAAGGAGACCTCAGGGTGTGAATAAAAACGATTATTAGTTAAATAATTGTGTACGTCTATTCGCTAGCTTCAAATTTAAATAACATTCATTTAAAAATATTGCAGTAAAAGATTTAAAAAAAGCAATTAATTTTGAAAATATATTCGATGGAATTTAGTTTTGCAACAAAAAAACCTATAGTATTATGATGAAACGCAAAGCTTACTATTTTGAAATGACATTTTAAGAAATTTTCTTTAAAACATTCAAACTTGAATTTTGTGAATGAATTTTATTATTTAAATAGTTTTGATTGAATTTTTATTAATCGTGCAAAAAATGTAATAAGCATTTTGAGCATTAAGAGTATTACCGATTTCGGATATATTAGAGATGTCGACTTCGTCTCGATCTCAAAACATATATCCTCAATCGGTAAAACACTCTTACTGCCCTTAATACTTAAATAACTATTGTGGAGGTTATATATTAATTATAGAAGTGTTAAAAAGTATCGGAATTCGGAACCTGTAAAAAATTTGTTGTGTTGGTTTTTATAAAGTTGGAATAAATATAAGAGTAAAAATTAAAGAAAACAATAATTTAAATTTATTTATTTATTATTTTAAATTTTTCATTGATCTTCTATGTTAATTTACAAAAATCAATATCAAATTGAAAAATACTCTTATTTGTATTGCTAATTAAAATATAACGATTAGAGCTAAAAAAAATTGTCATCAAAACTGGATGAAAAACTAGGTAGCGAAGTCTATTTTTTTACAACGTTTGCACTCTCCAATTCATGTCATATTTTTTTTATTGACCAATATATTTGATAGTGTGATATACGCCTCATAAATTTGGGTTATCCAATAGATGGTGTTGTATTTGTATTTAGAACGTTGTTTTTAACGTCGAAGTTTGTGCAAATACACTACGATTTGCTTTTCAAATTGTCGTGTATTATTTTTTGATTGGTGATTGATGCTAAATATTTTATTTGATTTTTTGTTTAAATATCGGTTTATGAGCGTAGTTTGCTTTGATCAATGTTTTTATAGTTATAATTAAAGAATTCAATAACGAATTAAATATATACTACCGCAGGAAGATTTGTAAAATTTTAAATTTTTGATCTATGGGAGTGACAACCCAGCGTACTTAGATTCCTGCTATTTGCATATGAGTTAGCTTGAGTTATCGTAAACCACTGGCAATAGTAGTGAGATATCACTAGCCAAAGTGATATCTTAGGGATGTTGGCGGATGAACTTTTTTCAATCAACGATAGCACCCTTAGTCTTAGTTATAGAATATTCTTTGATGATGACACGTTATTTCTTTTAAAATAAAATGTGTTGGATAGTACGAATTACAATGTAAGTAACAACAACTCATGACAACCTTTGAAGAATAAAGTCCACAACAACATGCTTTCTAAGGTGTTGATGGACGCAAATTTTTTGTTTTTTTATATTTTTTTAAAAAAATGAACTTTTTCGTTTACTTGGAGAAATGAGCTTCCATATAACTATTAAATGTGCCGGGTTTAATCCTTCAGCAAAACAATGTTTACATGATCTTGGTATATGCTTCTAGCACTAGCGATTTGCGTCCATCATCTTAAAAAACATGATGGTGTGGAACCTAGGTCTTAAAGGATTTTATGTGTTGTTGTGAGACATATTGTAATTCCAACTACACAACAAATTTTATTAAAAAATATTTCAAATATTTTGAAATAGCACAAATGTTTTTAAAAATTTTTGGTGAAAAAGATGATGAACAAAGTCATTGAAGCTACAATCAATTTTGAATGGAAAATTCAAAGAGGGAGATGTACTGTTGCTACGCATTTCAATGATCCCAACAGATATGGCATTTGAATTCAAACGTTTAGTTTCCAGTGCGACTCGCTTTTGCAATGACTGTCAACAAAGAACAAGGAAAATTGCTGCAAGGATGTGGTAGATTTGGAGAATCCATACTTCTCACATCTGGACAACTGTATGTGGTGGTCAGCTAACGTCGGAATACCTTCTGATTTATTCATGTACGCATCTAGACGGAAAAACGCAAAATATAATGTGTGCCCACAAGCACGAGCAAAGAAATAGAATTAAAACGACATTTTGAAATTTTTTCCTTATTAAAATAAATAATTGTTGCAATAAAAATGATACAATGTAAATTGAATGTTTGGTACGTTTAGTGTGACTAAAACAATTGAAAAAACAACAACAATTGTATTAAATTTTTCGTTGTATCAAATGCTTCAGTCAAATCGAACACGGCTGTTATCAGAACGAGTTTTCTTGAATTTCCTTTCTTATGAGATACCGACAATATGCGACGGGTATAATGTTAAATAAACAAAAGTTTTACACTATTTGGTGTAAAGTAAATAAAGTTTTGAGAGATTTTTAGAGTGATTAAGCTTAAAGTAATTATTTTAATTCACATGAATTTTGCAATTTTAAAGCATTTTTTATTTTCGCTCAGAAAAACTTCTTTAAAACAGTTTTTGTGTGTTTCGTGTCGGGAACAAATACAATTTACAACACTTTAATCACAGATGAAGAATTCAATTTAAATAAATATGAGATAATGGAGTTTCAATTTAGAAATTATCTGAACATGAAAATTGAAATATGTTTTATTGTTGTTTCATCCACTGTGGCTGAGTCTGTATGATGGCTTTGAAGTTTGAACTATGATGTCTCTGATGAGTGTGAGTTCAATCCCGACAATAATTACTTATTATCGGGAATAATACTTTCAATAATTACTTTGAGCAATAATTGCTCACAAAATCGCCCAAAAATTAATATTCCATTAATGTTGTCCATATATGGAACATATATGCCAATATATTGACCGTGTGTTAGATATTAGTTTCGCATTGATTTGCAACAATCAATAATGACTTTAAAATGACTTAGGATGTTGACTAAATAGAAATATTTCTCACCCTATGAATTCACATCCTATGAATTCTAATACAAAAACATCCAAATAATTTTGATTTTTTGGCATCACTTCTTCTATTCCTTTTTTGCATCACTTCTTCCATACCTTCATCGAATATATTATCACTATTCTTACTGCCCTTGCTGACCATAAAATGTTATAACGATCAAAATTGTTTGCAACGTTTTTAGTAACCTACTACAGGTAAAGAAAGCGTATATTAAACCGCATGAGCACTGTGAAAATTTGTGAATCCATATTTGTTCCGTATGTTCTAATGTTCTATATAGAGACACATCTGAAAACTTATTTGATCGCGTATTTTTTTTATATATCCTTTGTTGTATATATAATACTATTTTTTTTATATTTTACTGATCAACTAGAGTGCTGATCCTTTTACATTCATATTTAAAAAAAAATAGATCATTTCTCATTACAACTCTTTGAAATTATTGCTACTACGTCAACAAAATGTATACACACAAACTTTATTTATAGGCGTAGAAAAGCACGCCGGGTCCCGCTAGTATATATATATATATATATATATATATATATATATATATATATATATATATATATATATATATATATATATATATATATATATATATATATATATATATATATATATATATATATATATATATATATATATATATATATATATATATATATATAACGTTGCAAACAATTTTGATCGTTATAACATTTTATGGTCAGCAAGGGCAGTAAGAATAGTGATAATATATTCGATGAAGGTATGGAAGAAGTGATGCAAAAAAGGAATAGAAGAAGTGATGCCAAAAAATCAAAATTATTTGGATGTTTTTGTATTAGAATTCATAGGATGTGAATTCATAGGGTGAGAAATATTTCTATTTAGTCAACATCCTAAGTCATTTTAAAGTCATTATTGATTGTTGCAAATCAATGCGAAACTAATATCTAACACACGGTCAATATATTGGCATATATGTTCCATATATGGACAACATTAATGGAATATTAATTTTTGGGCGATTTTGTGAGCAATTATTGCTCAAAGTAATTATTGAAAGTATTATTCCCGATAATAAGTAATTATTGTCGGGATTGAACTCACACTCATCAGAGACATCATAGTTCAAACTTCAAAGCCATCATACAGACTCAGCCACAGTGGATGAAACAACAATAAAACATATTTCAATTTTCATGTTCAGATAATTTCTAAATTGAAACTCCATTATCTCATATTTATATAAATTGAATTCTTCATCTGTGATTAAAGTGTTGTAAATTGTATTTGTTCCCGACACGAAACACACAAAAACTGTTTTAAAGAAGTTTTTCTGAGCGAAAATAAAAAATGCTTTAAAATTGCAAAATTCATGTGAATTAAAATAATTACTTTAAGCTTAATCACTCTAAAAATCTCTCAAAACTTTATTTACTTTACACCAAATAGTGTAAAACTTTTGTTTATTTAACATTATACCCGTCGCATATTGTCGGTATCTCATAAGAAAGGAAATTCAAGAAAACTCGTTCTGATAACAGCCGTGTTCGATTTGACTGAAGCATTTGATACAACGAAAAATTTAATACAATTGTTGTTGTTTTTTCAATTGTTTTAGTCACACTAAACGTACCAAACATTCAATTTACATTGTATCATTTTTATTGCAACAATTATTTATTTTAATAAGGAAAAAATTTCAAAATGTCGTTTTAATTCTATTTCTTTGCTCGTGCTTGTGGGCACACATTATATTTTGCGTTTTTCCGTCTAGATGCGTACATGAATAAATCAGAAGGTATTCCGACGTTAGCTGACCACCACATACAGTTGTCCAGATGTGAGAAGTATGGATTCTCCAAATCTACCACATCCTTGCAGCAATTTTCCTTGTTCTTTGTTGACAGTCATTGCAAAAGCGAGTCGCACTGGAAACTAAACGTTTGAATTCAAATGCCATATCTGTTGGGATCATTGAAATGCGTAGCAACAGTACATCTCCCTCTTTGAATTTTCCATTCAAAATTGATTGTAGCTTCAATGACTTTGTTCATCATCTTTTTCACCAAAAATTTTTAAAAACATTTGTGCTATTTCAAAATATTTGAAATATTTTTTAATAAAATTTGTTGTGTAGTTGGAATTACAATATGTCTCACAACAACACATAAAATCCTTTAAGACCTAGGTTCCACACCATCATGTTTTTTAAGATGATGGACGCAAATCGCTAGTGCTAGAAGCATATACCAAGATCATGTAAACATTGTTTTGCTGAAGGATTAAACCCGGCACATTTAATAGTTATATGGAAGCTCATTTCTCCAAGTAAACGAAAAAGTTCATTTTTTTAAAAAAATATAAAAAAACAAAAAATTTGCGTCCATCAACACCTTAGAAAGCATGTTGTTGTGGACTTTATTCTTCAAAGGTTGTCATGAGTTGTTGTTACTTACATTGTAATTCGTACTACCCAACACATTTTATTTTAAAAGAAATAACGTGTCATCATCAAAGAATATTCTATAACTAAGACTAAGGGTGCTATCGTTGATTGAAAAAAGTTCATCCGCCAACATCCCTAAGATATCACTTTGGCTAGTGATATCTCACTACTATTGCCAGTGGTTTACGATAACTCAAGCTAACTCATATGCAAATAGCAGGAATCTAAGTACGCTGGGTTGTCACTCCCATAGATCAAAAATTTAAAATTTTACAAATCTTCCTGCGGTAGTATATATTTAATTCGTTATTGAATTCTTTAATTATAACTATAAAAACATTGATCAAAGCAAACTACGCTCATAAACCGATATTTAAACAAAAAATCAAATAAAATATTTAGCATCAATCACCAATCAAAAAATAATACACGACAATTTGAAAAGCAAATCGTAGTGTATTTGCACAAACTTCGACGTTAAAAACAACGTTCTAAATACAAATACAACACCATCTATTGGATAACCCAAATTTATGAGGCGTATATCACACTATCAAATATATTGGTCAATAAAAAAAATATGACATGAATTGGAGAGTGCAAACGTTGTAAAAAAATAGACTTCGCTACCTAGTTTTTCATCCAGTTTTGATGACAATTTTTTTTTAGCTCTAATCGTTATATTTTAATTAGCAATACAAATAAGAGTATTTTTCAATTTTATATTGATTTTTGTAAATTAACATAGAAGATCAATGAAAAATTTAAAATAATAAATAAATAAATTTAAATTATTGTTTTCTTTAATTTTTACTCTTATATTTATTCCAACTTTATAAAAACCAACACAACAAATTTTTTACAGGTTCCGAATTCCGATACTTTTTAACACTTCTATAATTAATATATAACCTCCACAATAGTTATTTAAGTATTAAGGGCAGTAAGAGTGTTTTACCGATTGAGGATATATGTTTTGAGATCGAGACGAAGTCGACATCTCTAATATATCCGAAATCGGTAATACTCTTAATGCTCAAAATGCTTATTACATTTTTTGCACGATTAATAAAAATTCAATCAAAACTATTTAAATAATAAAATTCATTCACAAAATTCAAGTTTGAATGTTTTAAAGAAAATTTCTTAAAATGTCATTTCAAAATAGTAAGCTTTGCGTTTCATCATAATACTATAGGTTTTTTTGTTGCAAAACTAAATTCCATCGAATATATTTTCAAAATTAATTGCTTTTTTTAAATCTTTTACTGCAATATTTTTAAATGAATGTTATTTAAATTTGAAGCTAGTGAATAGACGTACACAATTATTTAACTAATAATCGTTTTTATTCACACCCTGAGGTCTCCTTTACTGGTAAGTAATTACTTACCGACTGCATGATCGGTAAGTAATTACTTACCGACCAGTGATTTGTAAACGAAACTTCCTATGTTTATTTACGAATCAGCGAACATGCAAAATCGCCTGATCGTGCAAAAAATTATTTATAACCTTTGGTAACGTATTTGACTTAGCATAATATGCTTTTCGTTTATTATCAAATAAAACAAAACTTTCTTTTCTAAAACATATTTGATAGTCTAATACTGGCCTTACACGAAGTTCAAGTTTACTATCAATTGAATAAATTAATTTACGCTGCCATCTGAAAGTTGGCACATAAACCATTCATATTTAACATTTAATTCGCAATTAAAAAATATCTAGGGATTTAATCAAGATAATAACTATCCTATCTCTCAAGCTGGACCATCATACACACGTGACACGTGATTTTTATATATATAAGATATAATATATATATATACAATAATGTAACTAACATTTAATAAAAGAACTCCTAATAAATAAAAAAAACTCCAAAATGGATTTATTAAAAGTAAAATACTATATTTCATTGGGCGGATGAAAAAAGATGCATCATAGAAAAAAACGAAGACGCTTTTCTCTAAAATGAAGTAATTTAAATTGAAAACAAATATGAATGAATAAAACAAAATTATTTTATTTACAAATTAATTGAATCTTTTATAAATATTTCAATACGCAATTGCAGAATATTGCAGAAATTTTTCAATATAAGTAGACAACCGCCATTTAATATCACTAATGAAACCATTTTTCACATCAATTTTTGTTTTTTGTTCTTTTCAGATCCTAATTTATAAATTGATTTAGAAGAGTGAAAAGAAAGAAAACCACATTATTTTTATTCAAACTTTATAAGAACCAATACATTAATTTTTTTTACAGGTTTCGATACATTCTAACACTTCTATGATTAATAAAGAAAGGTTTTGACTTAGCATAATACGCTTTTCGTTTATTATCAAATAAAACAAAACTTCCTTTACTAAAACATATTTGATAGTCTAATAATGGCCCTAAACCGGGCATTCACATACAACGGAAACAGAAACAGAAACCGAATTTCATACAAATTTGACAGCAACTGAAACAGAAACCGAATTTAGAAACAGAAACAGAAACGGAAAATTCGTCTGTTTTGTCTGAAATGGAAACAATTAAAATTGAATTGTTTAAGTACCGAAACTGTCACATGACCAGAAACTGTCACATAATATTAATTATTATGTTGAATTGTGATAACAAAAGCTTTGAATTTTGAATTTAATAAATCGGTTTAATAAATACAAATTATTTGTTTTTGTTATCCTTCATTTTTATTATTCATAATGGATAACAAATTCACAAACTCAAACAAAATTCGGTTTCCGTTTCTGATATTATTCACCACCGTCAACCAAATTAGAAACAGAAACAGAAACTGAAAATTTTCAGTTTCAGTTTCGGTTTCTGTTTCTGTTGTATGTGAATGCACGGCTTTATACAGATGTTGAAGTTTACTATGAATTGAATAAATTGATTTACGCTGCCATCTGAAAGTAGGCTTATGAACCATCCGTATTGAATATTTAATTCGCAATTAAAAATATTTAGGAATTTAATCAAAATAAAAATTATCCTATCTCTCAAGTTGGACCATTATACACACACTGAACACAATTTTATTAAGATTGGTTACGTTGTTGCGGAGTTTATCGCGGACAAACATCGTGACACGTGATTTTTATATATATATAAGAAAGATGCTCAATATTGTCAGTAATTGTCAGTAATAGTACATAAAGAAACTTAAATTATTTAATTGTATTAAAATGAGAAATTTCATAGATAATTTTTAAAATTATTCAAGTTGTGTTTTGACTGAAATCCCATATAAATTTTATTGAATTTATTCTCTTTTCCCCCTTCTGCAGCGCCAAAAGAAATTTAAATTATTTAATTGTAGCAAAATGAGAAATTTCATAGATAATTTTTAAAATTATTCAAGTTGTGTTTTGTATGAAATCCCATATAAATTTTATTGAATTTCGTTTCTTTTCCCCCTTTTGCAGTGCCATTGCAGCAAATACCGGAACAAAATAATCGCTCAATAACATATGATAGTCTATATGGGCCCTACATGGATGATTGAAAAGTCGATAAAGCAGGTTTGACAGTAAATTAATTAATTTACGCCGCCATCTGAAAGTTTGCTTATGAACTATCCATATTTAACATTTAATTCGTAATTAAAAAATATTTAGGCGTTTAATCAAAATAAAAACTATCCTATCTCTCAAGTTGGACCATTATACACACACTGAACACAATTTTATTAAGATTGGTTAGGTTGTTGCGGAGTTTATCGCGGACAAACATCGTGACACGTGATTTTTATATATATATATAAGATAAGAAAGATGCTCAATATTGTCAGTAATTGTCAGTAATAGTACATAAAGAAACTTAAATTATTTAATTGTATTAAAATGAGAAATTTCATAGATAATTTTTAAAATTATTCAAGTTGTGTTTTGACTGAAATCCCATATAAATTTTATTGAATTTATTCTCTTTTCCCCCTTCTGCAGCGCCAAAAGAAATTTAAATTATTTAATTGTAGCAAAATGAGAAATTTCATAGATAATTTTTAAAATTATTCAAGTTGTGTTTTGTATGAAATCCCATATAAATTTTATTGAATTTCGTTTCTTTTCCCCCTTTTGCAGTGCCATTGCAGCAAATACCGGAACAAAATAATCGCTCAATAACATATGATAGTCTATATGGGCCCTACATGGATGATTGAAAAGTCGATAAAGCAGGTTTGACAGTAAATTAATTAATTTACGCCGCCATCTGAAAGTTTGCTTATGAACTATCCATATTTAACATTTAATTCGTAATTAAAAAATATTTAGGCGTTTAATCAAAATAAAAACTATCCTATCTCTCAAGTTGGACCATTATACACACACTGAACACAATTTTATTAAGATTTGTTAGGTTGTTGCGGAGTTTATCGCGGACAAACATCGTGACACGTGATTTTTATATATATAAGATAATTAATTTACGCCGCCATCTGAAAGTTTGCTTATGAACTATCCATATTTAACATTTAATTCGTAATTAAAAAATATTTAGGCGTTTAATCAAAATAAAAACTATCCTATCTCTCAAGTTGGACCATTATACACACACTGAACACAATTTTATTAAGATTGGTTAGGTTGTTGCGGAGTTTATCGCGGACAAACATCGTGACACGTGATTTTTATATATATAAGATATATATATATATATATATATATATATATATATATATATATATATATATATATATATATATATATATATATATATATATATATATATATATATATATGTTTTTCATATTTATGTCAATTTATTGTTGTTATATTATTTTTGTATAAGAATTTTTACCAAAATATTATCCTTGAAGATGGTTTATCATTAAAAACCGAAACAATTGTCGACAAAAAATTATAATTATTGTTTTATTTATTGGCTTCATCCAAAGATTTTATTATTTAAATAATATATACAAGCCAAATATCAAATCTTATATATATATATATATATATATATATATATATATATATATATATATATATATATATATATATATATATATATATATATATATATATATATATATATATATATATATCTATATATATATATATATATATATATATATATATATATATATATATATATATATATATATATATATATATATATATATATATATATATATATATATATATATATATATATATATATATATATATATGTTTATATATATATATATATATATATATATATATATATATATATATATATATATATATATATCTATATATATATAAGGGTGGCCCAAAAAAAATGAAATTTTTTTTATTCGAGTCTCGTACCAAAATATGTAAGTTTATAATGTTTAAAGAGTCCCCTCCAAATGGCAGGTCAAAAAAAAATTTTTTAAGGGTCGCTCAAAATTTGCAAAAATTTCTAAAATCGTCCAAAATCGAATTTTTTTTTTTTAACATTTTTCTCGTTGTTTCATTTTATGCTACAAAAAAAATGATAAAGATCCTGAAAATCTCAAGTCAAAATTTTAATATTTAAAGGTTGCTCCAAATTTTTCAAAGTTTCCAAGACAAGTACTTTCTATCTTTTCGAGCTACTTCTAAACATAAATATCAACGAACTTGATATTTTTTTCTTGAATTTGACATACTAAAGAATGGAATTAAAGCACGAGAAACAAAAACAAAATAAAATAACATATCTCACTATTGTAGCGTAAATGTCATAAAATTCGGAAACTTTGAAAAATTTGGAGCAACCTTTAAATATTAAAATTTTGACTTCAGATTTTCAGGATCTTTATCATTTTTTTTGTAGCATAAAATGAAACAATGAGAAAAATATTAAAAAAAAAAAATTCGATTTTGGACGATTTTAGAAATTTTTGCAAATTTTGAGCGACCCTTAAAAAATTTTTTTTTGACCTGCCATTTGGAGGGGACTCTTTAAACATTATAAACTTACATATTTTGGTACGAGACTCGAAAAAAAAAATTTTCTTTTTTTTTGGGCCACCCTAATATATATATGAGCAATTTCACGAAGATTCAGCAATGTTTTGACTTGACCCCTTTTAATTTTGATTATTTTTTGTTTATAGATAGTCTTTAATAAATAAAAAATACAAGTTCTCTTAGAATTTTTTTTTCGACCAGGAGTCTTCACAGGGTGCCCCTCAATTTTTTGCTATTTTGTGATGTGAGTGCATTTTGACGAGCGATTGTAGAAAAACTACAGAATCGATTTTCATAAATGATATGTCGTTGAATAGGTATTGGAACAAAGTTTTTAAAAATGTACACTGCTAATTTTTTGAAATAATTTTTAACGGTGTAACATAAGAAGAAACGGTGTAATTGAAAAAAAGATGGCATAGCCTTTTTTTTTTTGTTTAATTAAATTGAAGCTTATTTTTTATCTAACCACTTGTGAAAGTTTGGGACACGTGTTATTTTTTGTTTTAAAGATAAAATTCGTTGTGCATATGACTGTCGGGAATCAGTTTTTTTTGTTCTTAAGGAAAATTATAAAAAATGGCGTTATAAACTAGGAAATTTTTTTTTATGTTAAATATCAAATATTTTATTATTAGATGAACTTTTTAAAATATTATAAAAATTATATATGTAGTACAATAAATTAAATAAATACAATTGTTAAAAATGATTTACTTATTTTACAAACAGAAGTTTCTTTTGAATAGGAAAACACTTCTGCAATTATTTTCTATGTATTGGATGGCATAAAAAAATGAAATGTTTATTTGTCACTTTTAGTAATCACTTGTCACACGACAGTCTCGACTGCAAACAAAAAAACCGTATAAATAACTAAATCTATTTAGGAACTTTTGACTGGAGAAGTATTATGTTCGTATTATGTTATTATGCTCATAAAGTAAAAGATTGTATTTTAACATTAAATTACAAATATTTTATTATTGAATAAACTTTTTAAAGTATCATACAAATTATATATGTAGGTTAAAGAAAATAAATATAGTTATTAAAAATTATTTACTTATTTTACATTTAAAAGTTTCTTTTGAGTTGGAAAACATTTTTACATTTATTGTCTTAGTATTTAATGGTACAAAAGAATGAAATTTTTGAGTTCCACTTATAGTAATCGCATTTTTATATCGATTTTGTAATTTTCCCTTTGTTAATTGATATTCATTTTTATCGGCGTATCCAAAGTTCATGGTAGATTCCCATTTTAAAGCCCATTCGAAAAGTTTTTTTGGTGTATCAATAATATCTTTGCTCCCTATACTATAACGGTGTGCAACACGCTTCAGTGTACCACCAATTCCATCACAAGGTTCCTTTCCATGGCTGGTAGCATGAAAATGCCATTCTGCACCAACCTTAAAGTCTTTTTGATGGTGGCATAAGTTAATTAGGTTATATTTATTTTTGTATTGAGAAGGTGCACCGTCAGTGTTATAAATTATTTTCGTAATGTTAGAATTTATATGCGTTTTCATGAATTCAATAAGTTTTGTAATGAAAAGATGGACTGTAGTACTGTTGTAATCGTTTATATCCGAAATGAGTATAAAACTTCGGTGCTGTATATATTAACTTGCGGCACTTTTAAATAAATGACAAATGGATGAATAGTAGCTTGTGAATTATTTTAATAATAGCCTTGAACCGAATCCTGAATTATGAAGCCGTAGTTTTCAGAAAAATCCCCTTGAACGAAGCACTTCCTGCTTCTAATTTTTTTTTCCTCAATGAATGTAGATTGCTGTTTTGCTATAAAGTTGTGTGGTATCAAAATTTGTAAACGGTAAATAAATTTTTTCATAAATTCTTCTACAGTTTCTATTAAAGTATCCAAATTGCATCGATCAGTGGTATTCCATTGTTGATATTTGACTTGAAGGATTCCTTTAACGTCAAAATCATTTAGTAATTTTTCTTCCAGTTGTTGAAGTTTTTTTGAACATTCATTGCACTTCAAAGTATGACAATCTTCTGTTAATTCACCACATGAAACAAATCAATTAATGTTTTATAATTCTGGAAAGCAGCATCAGTAATTCAAGACATCTTAGAGTGTTGAATCATTAGTTTTATATTTTGATGTATGGTACACACGCACACATTATGAACTCCTTGGGATAATTTTATACATTCTTGTGGTCGAAGGGACGAGAATTTAGTAAATCCTATTTTCACATCAGGAAACTTATTTTTAAACTCCACATAAGCTTCATTTAATGTACATAGCAATAAGCGCTTTTGTGTTTTTATGCGCTCATCTCCTTTTTTAAAAGATATTGCATCTCGTTTGCCTGGCAATAATCTACTGATTTCATCACTTTTATAGAAAGGCTCCACAACATTTATATCTGTTGTGGATACACCTCTTTTATCCGTCGCAGATGAATGCTGAAAATTATTTTCATGTAGAATATTACTTTTTTCAACCAAATGACGCGTATCATTACTGTTGCTTGTTATTATAATCATATTGTAATTATATTATTATATTTAAAAATATAATAATTTATATTATTATATTTAAAAAAAATTCTACTTGAAGTCGTATTTTTCATTTATCAAAGGCTATCTATAAACTAAAAATAAACCAAATTAAAAAGGGTCGAGTCAAAATGTCGCAAAATTTTGCTGAACTTGACTGAAATTGCTTTTTAAAAAGTTCATTTAATAATAAAATGTTTGATATTTAACATAAAAAAAAATCTGAATCTAAAAATCGCCATTTTTATAATTTTCCTTCAGAACAAAAAAAACTGATTCCCGACAGTTATATGCACAACGAATTTTATCTTTAAAACAAAAAATAACGCGTGTCCCAAACTTTCACAAGTGGTTAGATATAAAAAAAGCTTCAATTTAATAAAAAAAAAAAAAAAAAGCTATGCCATCTTTTTTTCAATTACACCGTTTTTTTCTTATGTTACACCGTTAAAAATTATTTCAAAAAATTAACAGTGTACATTTTTAAAAACTTTGTTCCAATACCTATTCAACGACATATCATTTATGAAAATCGATTCAGTAGTTTTTCTACAATCGCTCGTCAAAATGCACTCACATTACAAAATAGCAAAAAATTGAGGGGCACCCTGTGAAGACCCCTGGTTGAAAAAAAAAAATTCTAAGAGAACTTGTATTTTTTATTTATGAAAGACTATCTATAAACAAAAAATAATCAAAATTAAAAGGGGTCAAGTCAAAATTTCCCAAAAATTTGCTGAACTTGCGTGAAATTGCTCATATATATATATATATATATATATATATATATATATATATATATATATATATATATATATATATATATATATATATATATATATATATATATATATATAAATATATATATATATATATATATATATATATATATATATATATATATATATATATATATATATATATATATATATATATATATATATATATATATATATATATATATATTTATTATTGGTTTAATACATAATTTAACAATATAAAAATATAAAATTTTATAAACGATTTATATATTTGCAAAAGCACATTGTGCTAGGTGCAAATAATTATAGTAAAGTTTAATATAATAAGTTATCGAGAACAGACAAATTAGCTTTTGTATTTACTTAGATTTTACTTAACATTAGGGTTATATAATTTAGACATACGTTTTAATTTTTGTAACTAAACTTAAGCAAACGTACACATTTTTTATTTTAAGCATACTTAGAATTAATTTTCAAATATATATGATTTTAAATTTGATTTAAATAAACTGACTCTGGATTCATCTTTTAAGTCATCAGGAAGATTGTTATACATTAATAAGCCTTTATAAACCATAGAACTTTGACCACCGGCGGTTCTAAAATAAGGGATAATAAAATGCTGATCTGCATATCTTGTAGGATAATCATGAAGAGAACTTACTTTGCGAAATTCAAAGTTTTGTTTAATGAGATTATGTTTGATTTTAAAGATAAGGAACAATATCTCAAAGTCTACTAGTTTTTGTACAGGTAGAATATCTTTGTTGTACAGTAGACCAGTAGCACAGTTATACTGTAAATTTTTTACGTTTCTTAACGATTTGTTTAGCAATACATGAACTTCCTGGATCCTCGCACATGCTGTAATGCCCCAGATTGGAAGCAGATACCTAATATGGCTTAGAACGTGCGTATGGAATATCAAGTATTTAATTTTTATTGGTAGTATATTTCTCATTTTATACAGAATGAAATTGGTTGTGCGAATTTTGTTTTTTAATTTGGTTATATGATTATTCCAATTGAGATAAGGATCAATGGAAAGTCCTAAGTATTCGGCGGAATAGACTCTTTTTATCTTGTTACTATTAACATATAGATCAAAATTAGAAAATTCCGTCAAACATTTATTTTTGGTTGTAAATATCATATAGTTAGTTTTACATTCATTTATTTTCAGGTGATTACAGTCAACCCAGTTGGATATTAGATTAAGATCTGATTGCATTTTAAGTCGAAGGTCACTACAAGTTTTTTCATTATATGCTATGGCCATGTCATCTGCGAACATTACGACCTTACCACTCAAACAGAGTGAAAGTGCTTCATTTATATAAATATTAAAAAGAAGTGGTCCAAGTAAAGAGCCTTGAGGAATTCCATACGTGATTCTTTCAGTGTCACCAACAATTGAATCTATTTTAACTGCCTGTTTTCTATTGTTTAAGTAGCTAAGAAACATTTTTAAGCTATTGTTTCTAATACCAATCTCATATAGTTTTTTAATTAGGATCATATGGCAGACTGCGTCAAACGCTTTTTGTAGGTCAATAAAGAGACATGCTACCATTTGCTTTTTGTCAAGCCCTATTTTGATATCACTTACGATTTCAGAGACAGCAGATAGTGTACTTGATCTTTCACAAAATCCATATTGATGGTTGCTTATTATGTTGTTTGCTTGACAAAACTTGTTTAGTCTTCGGAAAAGAACACTCTCAAAAATTTTGGAGAAAGTACTCAATAGCGAAATTGGCCGATAGTTACCCACAGTTGTTTTAGTCGAACCTTTGTGGATAGGAATCAGCAACGCTGTTTTGAGGCAGTCTGGAAATTCATGTTTTGCTATTGCGATGTTTATCAAATTGCACAATTTGGGTACTAAAATATCTTTAAAATATAGACAAAATCTCACCGAGATTCCATCGTATCCTACAGCAGATCTTTGATTTAGTTTTGTGATTATGTCTATGATTTCATCTTGGTTTGTTTGGCTTACAATTTCAATAGTGTTATCGTCCTGCTGACTTAAGATGGAATCAATATTTATATCACTATCTGGAATAATTGACTTAATACAATTAACAAAATATTTATTAAATATATTACAATTTATTTTTGTATCAGTAGATACTTTATTCTCATGTGCAAGTGCTATATTATTTGTATTTCTAGTTTTTTTGAAGACATGTTTGTTCATAATTTGCCAAACCTTTCTAAAGTCATTATTGTTTAATTCATTTTCAAAATATTTTGTTTCGGATTGCTTTACCAAATCTTTTAACTGTTTCTTTAAAGTATTGAATTTGTCTTTTAGATAAGCGTTAGTTTTGTATTTACACTTCAATTTGTAAAATTTGTCTCTTTTTCTTTGCAATAGTTTTATTTCATTTGAGATCCATGGATCAGCTTTTATGATAGGGATATTTTTTTTTATAGTTTTAGTATGATTTTGAATAGTTGACGAACAAAGATTCATTAGATCATCAAATGTTTCGGCATCATTTATCATCCTTGAAAATAATTCTTTATCAATTTTATCATATTCCAAAACTGTTTTGGTTTTGGAAATGGTTTTTGGAATATTTAGGTTGTCCTTGGCGATACTAAATACCAACATTTGATGATCTCCTATGACACTATCATTGATAGAAAAATAAAACTTTAGAGTAACAATATCAGTAATAATATGATCAAGAATGCTTCTTGAAGTATTGGTTATACGTGTAGCATATTCAGAATCAATCTTATTAAGGATAATGTATCCGTTAGAAAGTACTACATTGTTATATGCTTGTACAACATTGTCGTGCTCGTTAAGTAAATTGAAATTGAAATCCCCAATTATATAAGTATTCTTGTTTTTTTGTACGATTTCTTCAAATTTCAAAAGAAATTCATTTACCATATCAATATTACTGTACGGAGGACGATATACGGCTAAGATATTGCAATCAATGTTTAAGAGTTTAATCATAAGAAAATTATTTAAATTAAAAGATAAATCAAAAGCTAAATCTGAATTAATACTATCAATTACATATACTGCCGTACCACCACCTCTCTTGTCTTCTCTAGTAGAGAAATATGAAGTATAATTATCAATTTTATACAAATTAATTTCATTTT
The DNA here is from genome assembly GCA_963693315.1 of Diogma glabrata. NCBI lineage: Eukaryota > Metazoa > Arthropoda > Insecta > Diptera > Cylindrotomidae > Diogma > Diogma glabrata. The sequence goes on from OY856187.1 coordinate 178,815,991, forward strand.
TATTAACAAAAACCTCCGTTAAAACAATTACATGAACAACAAAGCTATATGACGATATTAAATATTTTATGTCAGCGAGTTTATTTCTAATGCTTTGAGCATTAAAATAAACAATATTCAAGTTAGAATCAAAATTACTGTTGGTTTTATTAATGCAATACTTAATGTCAATACAATCAACTAAATTATAAGGTGTGCAATCCATGATTTTTGTTTGTGTTAGAGTTTGGCAAATTATAATTTATTTTTAATAATTTCGTCAACTTGATTTTTTGATTTAATTACCGTAGTAATTGAATCAGAATTTTTTTTAATTAAAACATGATTATTAAAGTTATCATACCATACATACTTGTAGCCTTCATTATTTAATTTTTTTGCATAATTCAATAATTCGACATTGTCAAATACAATACTATCGATCTCATACATATTTTTTTTCCAACTTTTTTTTTAAATGAGGGATTATTACTGCAGTGCTGCCTTGTAACGAAAAAAATGTAAATATTATTTTATCTCAGACACATACTATTTTGCAGCGACACACAACGAATATTACAAATATTGTGTCAAATTATAATTATTTTTAGAAAATCAAAATATGTTCGTGTTTTTCTTTTTCAATACTAAACTTTTATTTTATTATCCGTGTGTAACTGTGTATCTATTTGTGTGTGTGTGAGTGGATAAGAAATATTTTTTGTGGATTTGATATAATTTTGGTTTTTAATTCTTCTCGTTATGCGATTTTTGAAATGATTTATGAGAAAAATTTGTTAAGGAAAACTGGGAAAACTAAAGAGCTTAGTCGGTTTTGTGAAGTTTTGTAAAATGGTGTATTTGTTAGAATCAAATACAGTAGAATGAATGTACTTCTAAGGCCGGGGTGCTATTCTTGTAAGCGGGTCAAACTAATAAATTATATTTTTGTGAAAAAAAAATGAAACGGTATTTTTTTTAAATTTTGACTTAAGGTATTTTATTAGTATTTATTTTGATTTGAAATTTCTTCTGATTTGTTTTAAAATTTTCCCAAGAATATTCCATATTATACCTACACATTCTAGAAAACATGCAATGGGTCGTAATATGCAAAGCGGGTTAATTGCAATTCTAACTCCTTATAACAGGTACAACATCCCAGCCAACACGCGATGCTTCAATTAAAGGAATATTGATGACTGCTTTGAACTGTATGTAATTGAATCTATAAGGCTCTCTATATAAATTTGCGATGGGTTTCTTCAGTTTGAAGAACCTTATGTTTCCTTAGTAGTTTTACTCGTTACACTTCCTATCGAATTGTGGCATTTAGGCACCATATCAACCTGTTTCTTGTATAAAGTGATTTAGTAAGCTGACTTGTTTTAAAATAAGTTGATATAATGTCGTCTTATGATGGTATGTCATTGAAATTGGGTTTTATAACTATAGGTTGCTGGTAGTATCATAATTTTTTCTCAGAACTGTAAAGACTAAAATTTAGGTATATAGTAATTCGGTAAATTGATTCGATTTAAATTACCTTCTGCGTTGATTTATCAACTCTGGTTTATGCTGATTTTGCAAAGGCAATAATTAATATTTTTTGTATATTTAGGTATGTTATTTATTCTACATTTGAGATTTGAGGCAGTACAAAAAAACTTATATTTTTTTTAATGTTTTTTTTGAATTTGAGATCAGTTATTACTTTTTATATTGATAGAGATATTCTATAAAATAATCTTATACATGTACGAGTATATAAATCTGGACGAACTGATAATTAACATTAAAATTGTATTAAAATTTCTATGATTAATTTATTCCGAAATATAATTTTTAAAAAGGTTAGTTTTAAAAATTAAATGCTTAGTGTGTCTAGTTTATAGAGATACTTGGTTTTCGTATCAAGCATTCATTGGCAATTTTTTCTTATTAAAATTAGTAAGAGATAGTCCAATGCCTTAATTCGATGTTCATGGCATGAGTTTTCCTTACTGTACCACTCTGTTTCCTGAAAATATGTGATATGTTCACGACATAGCTCGAAAAATGTAGCGCTTACAACTGAGTATGTATAATTTTTATGTTCCAATTTTTTATGGAGCAAATATTCCCTAGGAACAATGACAGTTTGGTCCCGAAGTAATGTAGAACTACACTGTTCACACTTTATCTTTTGAACGATTTTGTTGCTCACGTAAGAAACAAAATACGTTATAACATTATGGTTCGTGGTATTTGTATTTTCCAAATCGGTTGATGTAAGTTCAAACACCTCGTCATATTGATCGTAATCCGTGCACTCAATGTCCAATTCATTCTCGATCGATTCTAATGCTATTTTTTCTGCTCTGTTGATCTCGTCATGTAATGGAATAGGTTCGCTTCGATTTTCTAAATCTTCGTCTAATGTACAGTTTGCTGATTTCTTTTTAAATTTGGTATAGTTAATTTCATACTCATTATGAATTTTGAAGTATTGTTAAATTCATAAGCAGAAGGATTGCGATTATTGCCTCCCTTGCCACGAACTAGACTAAAGACATTTTCTAATATGTCCTGATTTAGTCTTCGAGTTGATATATAGTTTATTGACTGGTATATGTTGCGAAAACCATCTGCGTCAATTCCACAACCGCGTTTATATTTTGAATAAATCCGTTAATCGCGTAAACCGTCTTTTTTTCTTACTAGGCTGCACTATTAATTCAATAGACTCAAGAAATCTTACCATTTCTTTCAAAAATTGCTTGTAATTCTGTTCATTCCTATTAATAAAATAACCATTTTTGGGTACAATTTTTGAACTATTAAACAAATCAAATAAATCATTAAACTTTTTTAAAAATAATTCAGTAGCTTTAGCAGAATCTGCTAGTTCTTGTTCAAATTGATTTAAATGCAAACACAAATTAATTGCTGAAGCAACTGAGTTGGAAAGCACTTGAACTGCATAAGACACACGCATTTTTGCGAAATTGTTCGGTTCAACGTGGTTTATGGTCAACTTGGGGCACATTTTGGTGGATTTATTTTTATCAATTTCATAAACTTTCTTTACGAATTCAAAATTCACTATACCATCTGATGTTTTCAGTGTGTTGGCCATTAATATATTTCTTATAGATTTTATTAAGTGCTATAAATGTGTAATATGCAATTAACCCGCTTTGCATATTACGAACCATTGCATGTTTTCTAGAATGTGTAGGTATAATATGGAATATTCTTGGGAAAAATTTTAAAACAAATCAGAAGAAATTTCAAATCAAAATAAATACTAATAAAATACCTTAAGTCAAAATTTAAAAAAAATACCGTTTTTTTTCACAAAAATATAATTTATTAGTTTGACCCGCTTACAAGAATAGCACCCCGGCCTTAGAAGTACATTCATTCTACTGTATTTGATTCTACCAAATACACCATTTTACAAAACTTCACAAAACCGACTAAGCTCTTTAGTTTTCCCAGTTTTCCTTAACAAATTTTTCTCATAAATCATTTCAAAAATCGCATAACGAGAAGAATTAAAAACCAAAATTATATCAAATCCACAAAAAATATTTCTTATCCACTCACACACACACAAATAGATACACAGTTACACACGCATAATAAAATAAAAGTTTAGTATTGAAAAAGAAAAACACGAACATATTTTGATTAAAATTTAATTTTTGGTTTTGGAGTGCGGTAAAATCACTATAGTATAACAAATTGGTTTTTCTATTTTGCGTCTAAAATAAAGTCATTTCGATACCCAAATGCGTATCGAAATGGCCTTCATTAAGATACGCAAAGTTTTGTTTTTCAAGGTTGGTCACATTGGTCATACAAACGTCAGTGAGAGTTAAAACGAATAATTATATAAATAAAATTATTCTTATTAATTAATCTTATTATTAAACAATTATCTAAATCAGTGTTAAATATTTTAATTAATTAAAGTAATTAGTAATAATAACAAAATATCAAATTGACTATATTTTAATAAACTACACATTTTATGAAAGCTAGTTTTGCAACAAAAAAATATATAGAATTATGATGAAACGCAGAGCTTACTATTTTGAATTGAAATTTTTAGAAATTTTCTTTAAAACATTAAAACATAAAAAATATTTTTAAAATTTCAAGACAAAAAATGCAAAATAGAAAAAATAGTATAAAAAACTCGTTTCATAAGACGTTTTATCGCACTTAACCTTTAGAAAACTCCCCGCTGCGCGGGTCGTTTTCTAAACAGATTGCGTGCGATAAAATCGTCGATTATGAAACTAGTTTCTTAATATACTATTTTGTATATAGTTGCAAGTTTCCTTTTTGATTTTACATTAAAAAACTATTTTTCAAAATTCAACACAAATATATTTTTATTTT
>OY856187.1:178820561-178860871 GCA_963693315.1 Diogma glabrata
AAGAAAAATTCGTATAACCGACAAGTCATTTAGAAATTATAAGCACATCAAAACAGATATGCGCGCTAAAGTTTACAATCAAGTATTGAGATGTTTAGGTCTAAGTCGGCACGGGTTACTGTTATTTAAATTGCATGAAATTTTTTTTACAGTTGTTTTGACATAAAAGAAAAAAAATTAAAGGGTATGCGTTTAAAAAAACAATTTTATTTTTCTGGGACACCCTAATATATATATATATATATATATATATATATATATATATATATATATATATATATATATATATATATATATATATATATATATATATATATATATATATATATATATATCTATATATATATATATATATATATATATATATATATATATATATATATATATATATATATATATATATATATATATATATATATATATATATATATATATATATATATATATATATATATATATATATATATATATATATATACATATATATATATATATATATATATACAGGGTGAACCATTTAACTTGGCACAAAAATTGGTCTCAATTTAAGAAAAAGTGGTGGTCCATTAGAAGATCTAGAATCTTCATCTTAATAAAAAATAAATAATAACATTATGAAGCCTTTCCAAAAAAAAAAAATTTCAAAATTTTCAAATTGTGTTGTGTGGAAGATATTGGGTTGTGCCAAGTTAAATGGTTCACCTTGTATATATATATATATATATATATATATATATATATATATATATATATATATATATATATATATATATATATAAATATATATATATATATATATATATATATATATATATCTAAATATATATATATATATATATATATATATATATATATATATATATATATATATATATATATATATATATATATATATATATATATATATATATATATATATATTATATATATACATATATATATATATATATATATATATATATATATATATATTTATATATATATATATATATATATATTATACATATATATATATGTATATATATATATATATATATATATATATATATATATATATATATATATATATATATATATATATATATATATATATATATATATATATATAATATAAATTTTTTTTGTTTTTCCGTTTCCTCTTATCATATATAGTCGTTTGGCACCAAATTTTTCCGAAATTCCGAGTTGAGGCACATTGCAATAGGTAGATTTTTATATGAAATCTACCTAAAAAAACTCGAGTACTGGTCGTTATAATGTAATTTTGGTCTTTTATTGAATGCCATACTCTGATATGATATATTGATATATATATCATAATATGCACTCAAATATTACGTTCTTATGATTTGGTTAAATTGCACTAGATGTTAATTCATTTAAAATGTAAATATTTTGAAAAAATCTGTTAATAGCTCAGCTAGCCTCAGCTTAAGGGCTGAGTGAGTAATGAGGAAGTAATGATTTATGAGTAAGTATTTAAATTGATTTTTTTGGAAAAAACTATCGATGTATTTACCTGATATCTTAAAATGTTGTATCAATAAACTATTCAATGTCTACATCATAATATTATTTGTGATGTCACAGTTTCGTTGTGTTTATGCTATATTTCATATTAAATAAACTGTTACAAAGTTTAATCATATATTATTAATCATATATTATTTTAACGTTATGTCAAGTTCATAAATAAAAATGTGTAAAATAATGTGTCACATTTGACTCATATACGCCCTATACAAGGTGTGATTTAGCGTGATCTGATTTTGATGCTTCAATGACTTAAACGTATTTTCTGGAAAGTGATAAGTTTGAGGATGCTATATGAATAGTAATTTGCTATATGAATAGTATGCCATATGAATAGTAATTTGGAATTTTTATTTTTATTTTGTTAGTTTTGTTTCGACAGCTCTAATGCTAAACACATTTGCATATAAATTCTGACAACTTCATCGATTATTGTAGTCCAAAAAATCTATATACTTTTTCATTCCTGTCAGACTTTACAAAAAAGAATGACGAAATAAACAACCCAATTTGTAAACATTCTATCTATATAAAGGAGTACTATTTCAATATATTTAAATGTATGTACAAAAAATATACTTTGATGGTCTTAATATAAACTTAGCTAAAGTTCAATTGAAATCTTCCAAAAAGAAATACAAGATTTATATATCCGAATCTGACATTTGATAGAGCCTAAATATTCAAACAACCGAAGCGAATAAAAATTAAATATTTTTTCGATTTTTGTTTACTTTTTATTCTTTTATAGAAATACTTTTAACAAATTGAATTACTTCGGTCTGAAAGACCTAAGTACATATTATATCATGAGCTAAAAGGCGGGAGGGATTTTAAAAATTTTGGTTTCTTAAAATAGGTATACTCTGAAAGGACGATGTGTTCGATAACTGTACCGGAAGTGTGTCAAAACAAGGAATATGCATTTCTAGGGTTCCGTTTTTTATACGGAACACTATTGGTGAGAGCAAAACGACTTTTTCACATTATATCGATTATCTCGTAAACTATAAATGCTATGACTTGAAATTTGATGTGCGTATAAAACTAATCTGTCCACATGAAGATGTGAGACCTTTGAGAAAATACATTTTTTTATAGATTCAAGTAGGGTAAGGACTTCATCATATGTAAGGACTTCATTTCAGTATTCCTTAAAAATTTATTTTGGAATTTTACACCTCACCATTTTTTGTATAATTTTGAATAATGACGTTTTTTTCGTGTTTTCTTACCTCGATTAGCTCCGAACCTATCTGATCGAAAATTTTCAAATGTATTTGGAATGATAGAAAAATTAGTAAGTTTTTAATAAAAAATGTAAAAAAGTGTCATATTCTCATAATTAGATTTATTAAGGGGGTGGAAATGAGGAGGGGTAAAGTCACTATTTAAAATATGGTCAAGGGGGTGTCATTTGAAAGAGCACATAATTTAAAAAACAAAGCAATTTTTTTTAGAATTTTGCGATGCCCAGTTTTTGAGTTATAGTGAAAAAAGTGCGACTTTCAGACCGTTCCATCCCCCCCCACTCTCCCTCTCCCTACGTTTCGACACTGATTGACAGACAAATTTGTAAAAATTCTCAGAGTTAGAAATTTGCTAAATTTTGTACGAAAACTATAGCAAAGTCTCAATAATTATATTTCTGTGTGTTTAGAGGACCGGGTAGAGGGGTTAAAAAAAAACTTTTTTTGACCCAAGCGAATGGGGTGTCATTTGAAAGAACATCTAATTTGGAATTCGTTGCATTTTTTTTTAGAATTTTGCGGTGCCCAGTTTTGAGTTATTGTAAAATAAGTGCAAATTTCAGACCGTTCCCCTCCATACGTTTCGACACTGATTGACAGAAAAATTTGTAAAAATCCACAGTGTTAGGAAATTTAGTAAATTTTGTACGAAAACTATAGCGAAGTCTCCAATAATTATATTTCTGTGTGTTGACCCAAGCGTGTGGGGTTTTATTTGAAAGAGCATCTAATTTGGAATTCGTTGCAATTTTTTTAGAATTTGCGATGCCCAGTTTTTCAGTTATTGTCGAAAAATTGCAAAATTCAGACCGTTACACCCCTCCATACGTTTCGACACTAAATGACATAAAAATTTGTAAAAATTCACAGAGCTAGGAAATTTGCTAAATTTTGTACGAAAACTATAGCGAAGTCTCCAATAATTATATTTCTGTGTGTTTAGAGGACCGGGATAGAGGGGGTAAAAAAAATTTTTGGGACCCAAGCGAGTGGGGTGTCATTTGAAAGAACACCTAATTTAAAATTCATTGCAATTTTTTTCAGAATTTTGCGGTGCCCAGTTTTTGAGTTATTGTCGAAAAAGTGCAAAATTCAGACCGTTCCCAATTATGTAAAATTATATTATTTGTAAAATTTCACAAAGTTTCACAGAGAAATTTCGTAAGTTTTGTATAAAAACTACAGCACAGTTTTTCAGTTATGGATAAGAAAGGGCAAACTTCATATCCTGCCGCTCCCTACGTTTCGACGATGATTGACAGAAAAATTTGAAAATATTCACAGAGACAGGAATATTGGTAAATTTTGAATGAAAATCATAGCGAAGACTCAAATAATTATATTGCTGTGTGTTTATGGATGGGCGTGGGGAGGGGAAAAGAACCATTTTTGACCCAAATGAGTGAGGTGTCATATGAAAGAGCACTTAATTTAAAAAATGTTACAATTTTTTTTAGAATTTTGCAATGCACAGTGTTTGTGCTATGAAAAAAAAATATTTTTAGTATGTAGCCTTTCCACCCCCCTAAATTTCAACACTCGATTGACCGAAAAAATAATCAAATTTAATCCATTTACAAGCTGTGTAATTGAATCTTTCTTAAGTTACCAAAAACATCTATGGATAATATTTAACCTGAATTAACATTTTTTTGCCATTTTGATCAATGTAGATGTGATTGTAATTTACTATTGAGTATTGACATTTACAATTTAACATTTATTTTGTTATGTGTTTATGGTCTGAAAATATAAGGACATTACAACACAACTTTTTGTCAATAATTTTTGATATTGTGTTCTTTTACATTCACGGAATCCTTAACGAGCGAATTTTATTCGCACTTGTCTGACTTTTTTTTGCTTAAAAACGTTCATTTTAAGTGATAATGAGTAGGAACAAAAAATGCGGAGAAATCTTGATGGTCGGGATTGGTATGTGATACTAAAAACTAGATTATTGCATTATAAGTTTGTCAAAAAAAGTTGTCAAGTGTGTCAAAAGAAAGATTTTTATTTATTTTTACCCAATTTCTTGGAAAAAATAAAATTAATTATTGTATGACATGAAAATTGATTATTATTATAGAGAATTATAGCATTATAATTTTGTCAAAAATATGTTGTCAAGCGTGTGAAAAGAAAGATTTTTATTTATTTTTTTAGCCAATTTTTGGAAAAAAAAATTTAGCTGTTTTATGACGTAAATGTAATTGAAAATGAAATTGGACAATGACATGGATATATTTGAATTTGTTTTAGTTTTTGAAATATTTTTGAATTTTGAAAAAAGTTTGTATTATGGATGTTATAATAATTTTTGCAATATATTAGAATTTTGAACAAAGTTTTAATTTTTGATTTGTAAGAATTTTTGGAATATTTTTAGAATTTTGAAAAATTTTAAATTTTTAATTTTATTATAATTTTTGGAATTTTGAAAAAAGTTTCAATTTTGAATTGTTATAGTTTTTGCAATAGTTTTAGAATTTTTGAAAAAAGTTTTAATCTTTGATTTTGTAATATTTTTTGGAATATTTTTAGAATTTTGAAAATAGTTTGATTTTATTTAATTTTTACAATATTTTTGGAATTTTAAAAGAAATATGAATTTGTGATTTTGTAATATTTTCTCGAAACGCTAAATTGAGAGGTTTTTGAGTAGTTTGCTGATTGTATCATGTTTTCACTACTGCTGATTATATCATATTTTCAGTTTCATCAAGATTAAATGTTCATTTGTCACCCACCCAAATAATGGTGAATAAATTAAAAGGTATAATTTACCAAAGACACACACAATTTATCAAAGACACATTAAACGGTATATAGGAAAAAATTGGAGAAATAGATAAATTAAATAACCTTAAAATTGTTTTATGTATTTTGGCGGTTTTTTTTTCATTATTTTCGTCTACATTGGACAAAAAGAGAGAAAAATAATCGCCAAAAACGGTAAAATAACCGTCAAAATACTTTATTTTTTTTTTCTTATCAATTTAATCTGTATAGCAGAAAAGGAGAACAAAATAATACAAAAGTGTTCTAAGGTATGTGTGCATTAGATAATTACTTCGATCTGAAAGACCTAAGTATTACATTCATAAGCTAAAAGTGAAATTCTTACCTCCACTTTTTGGCATTTCTCGACGTTTTAGGAGCTACTTATTCTTAAAAAGAAAAAAAAATGTTTGTCTGTCTGCCGGCCGCCACAACCGACGAAATCTAGAAAACGGCTGAAGGGATTTAAAAAATTTTGCATTCTAAAAATAGGTACACTCAATGGTAAGAGACGAAAGAACGATGTGTTCGATAACTGTACCGGAAGTGTGTCAAAACAAGAAAATATGGATATTTTTTGCTTAATAAACGTTCATTTGTAGTGGACGTATATTAAAATCAAATATATAACTTATAACCACTACACTTTTCAAAACACAATTTAGGAGTCACACAAAATAATTATAACAAATTAAGAACTAAGTGTACATCAATAATTATTGTAACAAAAAACACATATACGAAACAAGTTATAAATTATTTACTGTAAAATATTTAGTATATAAGCTAGGCAAAAATCATATTTTATTCTTGTTCTTCTACTGCTTGTACAACATTAAAAATAATATTACATTGTTGTTAATAAATTTGTTGAAACCAAAAAAGTTTGTGAAGTGTTTTTAATAATTCAAAATAGGATCCTCACCCCCAGGGTTGGTGAGTTTACTATAATGGTGACCCCGACGTGAGTGATCCGTCTCAGTATTATTCTGTGTTTAGAAACTTTTTCAAAGTTCTAAATCAATTACAAGCAGCAACAATTTATTTTCGTCATGTTAAATATCAAAATATATGTACATACTTACAAATAAAAACATGATAAGAACAAGCAACATTAAGTCCAAAAAAAATAAACATCAAGATTTTTTGGATAAAATTGTAAACATCGAAAACACATCTGACATCAACATTGTTTACAACAACAACTATTTACTTATATTTTATTTCATCGTATGCAGCAGCAACAATATTATTTGCAACAACGTATGCATACATTTTATTGCAGTGCAACTCAACAATATTTCATTTAAGGCAGAAAACGTTTTGAAAACATTAGTACCTGAAATAACATATCAACAAAATTATGTACGATACTTAATATGCAGTTATTACAAGTAAGCTGATTGATTCTTCAGATAAACATTCTTCATTGGACAACAAAATGATATTACGGTTCGGTTTTTAATTTAATAATAACTATATACATTTAATTTTTTTATATTAAAAATTTTTCTTTAATATTTGAAGTTCAAAAGAAAATTTTTATTAAATAATTACCATATTTTGCAAAAATATTTCAAAATTAATTTTCAATTGTATATTTCATATACATAAACTATATCTAATATCTAGGATTAATTAATTTAGACTCAAAACATTTTAGGTAGATTTCATATTTTTTGTATATTTGGTTAACATTCATATAATTAACAAATACATACATGCAAATATTCGAAAATATTATATTTTCCAAAAACATAAGAATTGAGTTCTGGTTTCAAGTTTAATGTTAAAAAAATAATTCACTATCTATATAACCTAAGATAGATAATCGGTTGAAAAGTTTTTAGCTTCAATCAGTCAAAATTATTTCGTATTTCAATTATATTTTTGACAGCATTTTTTTTAAATTTCGCGATAGTTCCAAATGAGAGTTGCTAAATGTAATACGTGCAGATTACCAAGGATTTTTGTCTACGTACGTTCATGCCAAAATGATTCAGTGTTATTTTAGTCTTTAATTGTTTATTTTTCTTGCAGTAAAGCAAGATGACGTTTTTAAAAATAGAAAGAATTTCACAATTAAACAGAACCTCAATTTTTCATAAACATCCACTCCTCTCGGCTAAACATTTCATCGTACATCAACAGTCAGTCAACACACACGTAAACACCTGCTTTTGGTCAATATTGGGCTATGACTCAATCTTCAAAGCTGCTGTGTTGTCGTTTCAAGGCCCCTAGTAACCTCTTTACTCTTTGATGGTGTTATTTCTCCACAGAACAAGTTAAACACCATTAAATTGACATTTTGCCAATCATATATGGCAACAATTATTCTAGATTCGTACAAACCATCTGATAGATTTTTTTTCTAGATTGATCACATGTACCACCATCAGATGCAGTCGTACATACCATCTGATAGCATTTTTTTACATCGATCACATGTACCACTATCAGATGCATTGAACCTACACTACGCCAGAATCACTTGGTCAGGTTCAAACTTCAAAATCATCACACACCACGATAAAAGCTGTGATTAAAATATAATTGATGTTGTTGTTCCTTCATTCAACAAGTGAACTCCATCAACGTTTATTTCGCCAAACTCACTTGGCTTGAATTTCAAATCTATATCAATGTCAGATTTTAATTGGTTGAAGATAGATTCAATGACTTTTCCAAAGAAATTTGTTTTTTTTTCATTACAGATATATAGCTTCTAACGATTTGTCGGAATAATGCATTCCAAGTTAGACGAATCGTTAAAATTATTTCGCCATACTCATTTGGCCTACTTCACTTAATCATTCTTTCCAGCCAAATTCACTTGGCCATTTCAAGGATCCATTTACCAGACTCACATGGTAGGATCAAACTTCAGAATGATTCTCTTGTCAAAGGTGTCCTAGCTTCAGCAACCCCGCTGGCTAGTTTAATAAATACTTCATCACACCACTTTGACAACTTCTCAAAATTCAAATGAAACTTCAAACACTTGGAACATCAGTCATTCACTGTCTTATCTCAAAGGGGGTCTTTTCTAAGAGGAGGGTGATGTAGTGGACGTATATTAAAATCAAATATATAACTTATAACCACTACACTTTTCAAAACACAATTTAGGAGTCACACAAAATAATTATAACAAATTAAGAACTAAGTGTACATCAATAATTATTGTAACAAAAAACACATAATCGAAACAAGTTATAAATTATTTACTGTAAAATATTTAGTATATAAGCTAGGCATATTTTATTCTTGTTCTTCTACTGCTTGTACAACATTAAAAATAATATTACATTGTTGTTAATAAATTTATTGAAACCAAAAAAGTTTGTGAAGTGTTTTTAATAATTCAAAATAGGATCCTCAACCCCAAGGTTGGTGAGATTTCCATACATTTTAAGTGATAATGAGTAGGAACAAAGAATAAGGAGAAATCTGGATGGTCGGGACTGGTATTTGATATCAAAAACTAGATTATTGCATTATAAGTTTGTTAAAAACATGTTGTCAAGTGTGTCAAAAGAAAGATTTTTATTTATTTTTTTACCAAATTTTTTGGAAAAAAATAAAATTAATTATTTGTATGACATATTGAGAATTATGGCATTATAAGTTTGTCCAAAAAATGTTGTCAAGTGTGTCAAAAGAAAGATTTTTATTTATTTTGTCACTTCTTGGAAAAAAATTAATTATTTGTTTGAAATGAAATTTTATTATTATTATTGAGAATTATGGCATTATCAGTTTGTCAAAAAAATGTTGTCAAGTGCGTCAAAAGAAATATTTGGAAAAAAATAAAATTAATTATTTGTTTGATATGAAATTTTATTATTTTATTGAGAATTATGGCATTATCAGTTTGTCAAAAAAATGTTGTCAATTGTGCCAAAGAAAGATTTTTATTTATTTTGCTACCCAATTTTTTGGAAAAATAAAATTAATTATTTGTATGACATGAAATTTTATTATTATTATTGAGAATTATAAGTTAGTCAAAAAAATAATGTCAAGCTTGTCAAAAGAATGATTTTCATTTATTATCTTAGAAAAAAAATAAAATTAGTTATTTGTATGAAATGAAATGTATAATGAAGATGAAATTATTATTATTGAGAATTTTATTGCATTATAAGTTTGTCAAAAAAATATTGTCAAGTGTGTCAAAAAATTGATTTCATTTATTTTTTAGATAATTTTTTGGAAAAACTAATTTAGCTGTTTGTTTACGTAAATATAACTGAACATGGAAATTTTTGAATTTGTTACAGTTTTTAAAATATTTTTGGAATAATGGAAAAGTTTCAATTTTTGATTTTGTAAGAATTTTTGGAATATTTTTAGAATTTTGAAAAATTTTAATTTTTTGATTTTATTATAATTTTGGAAAAAGTTTCATTTTTTGATATTATTATAATTTTTGCAATATTTTTAGAAAGTTTGAATTTTTGAATTTTTAAAACATTTTGGAGTATTATTAGAATTTAAAAAAAAAATAGAATTTTTGAATTTTATATATATTTTTAGAATTTTGGAAAAAGTTTCTATTATTGATTTTGTAAGAATTTTGGGAATATTTATAGAATTTTGAAAAATTTTAAATTTTTGATTTTATTCTAATTTTAATAATTTTGGAAAAAGCTTCAACTTTTTATATTTTTATAATTTTTGGAATATTTTTAAAATTTTAAAAAGTTTGAATTTTTAAGAATTTTTAAGAATTTTTTCAATATTATTAGAACTTAGAAAATGTTTCAATTTTTGATATTTTGGAATTTTGGAATATTTTTAGAATTTTGAAAAAAAATAGAATTTTTGAATTTTATACATATTTTTAGAATTTTGAAAAAAGTTTCAATTTTTGATTTTGTAATAAATTTTGGAATATTTTTAGAATTTTGAAAAATTTTAAATTTTTGATTTTATTATAATTTTGGAAAAAGTTACAATTTTTAATTTTGTTATAATTTATGCAATATTTTTAGAGTTTTTGAAAAAGTTTTAATCTTTGATTTTGTATTAATTTTTGGAATATTTTTAGAATTTTCTTTGAAAAAAGTTTGAATTTTTGATTTTATTTAATTTTTACAATATTTTTGGAATTCTGAAAAAAATATGAATTTGTGATTTAGAAATTTTTTTTAGAAACGCTAATAGAGAGGTTTTTGAGTATTTTGCTGATTGTATAATCTTTTCACTAAATTATGTTAATTTATGATCTGTTATAATTTTCCGACAGTGTATTGATGCTTCGTGTTAGTTTTGTAATACATATCTAAACAGAGATAAAAAATACATATACTTTAACAAAAAGTTATGTTTGATATACATCGCTGCCCAAAACTAAAAACCATGTCCTCATAAAAGTTTTTTCCGAAAACCATATCAAAATCCTTAACCCAGACCGAAGTCTTGATATCTCAGAGCTTGAGATTTCAGCCCCTCCATATTTTAGTTTTAGGTTTTAAACTGAAGTTTTATTTCAATATATTTTTTAATAAAAGTTAACTAATAACTAACAAAACGATTTTTAATTTTTAGAACAAAGCAAAAAATTATTTCTAAATAGTTAAAATTAACCAAGGTAATGCGTTTGTCCTTTAACATAACTTAAACTACTAAATTAATTGACATTAATAAAACAAACATTTGTGATAAATTAAACAAAAAATTAAAATGTACATCTGTTACCACGAATTATGCATAAATGTTAATAACACATTAATTTTTGATAAGGTTTGGTAATAAACGTCAATTTTATCGGATAATTAAGTCAATTAATGAGATATTGTGAATCAATATTAGTTTTGATTTTAGCATATAATTATAACAAATAATATATCATTATATGATATTGTTGAATAGGGGTTTCATTTTTTCTACAAAACTTTAACTTCTTTCTTTAGAGATTGATGACATATTTATTAGAATAACTAGCAACATACGTTAAACCATTATATTTAATTAACAATCCAAACTTTTAATAAACAAGCATTTACGTATACTATAGAAACATCCATTTCCAATATCACATAAAACATAATCTGTTAATTATTTCTTTTCTGAAGTTTATAAAAGTTCATTTCGTTACAAATCATACAAATACGAGTAAATATCACATAACTATGTTTTTTCTAACCTTTCTTACAAAGTTAATAATAAAATGTTACAATCAAATATATTTTGAAATTAAATGAACCAAATCTTAATCAATTTTACCTTTATTTTTATCAACTCGTAATTACACTCCTTCTTTTCGTTGCTGTTTGTTTTTCTTCTAAAAATACGATAGTCATTTGATTTTTATTTATATCATAAATAATGATAAAAATAATTTGAGATTTTCTTTTACGTAACATGCCATCCATCATTAAGAAAGATTATAATGATATTCATCACCATCTTTCTCACAAGAAAAGTTTATACAATTGACCAAGGATCGTATGAAATAAATGGGAAAAAGGAATGCTTTTAAAGTATTTTTAAATAAAAAATCTTGAAAATTTTGTACTTTGTAAACAAATATATGATTTCAGGGTTTTGATTTTAAACGATAAATGAATTAAGATTTCATTTTAGATTAAGAATATTTTCTTACTTTTTTTCATCTAATATTTAGGGTAAAATCGATTTATCTCAATATAAAAATTTATATCATAAAAATTTTTTATTATACCATAGAACAAAAAAAAAGTTTATTGAATTTATTGTGTGATTAATACTATAAAATAATTTGGCAAATATGTATAAAGTTTTTACGACTTTGCAATATTTATGCGTTATAAAATCTTGTTCTGATTTAAAGCGAACAAAATATTGCGACGCTGATGCATAGGCTGACTTCACCACAGCTCTGGAAACATAGTGTTCTGGTTATATAATGAGCTAATATTCATCATATACTTTAATTAAAAGCTGACCAATGTTATAGACTTCGTAGTTCTAATAATAAAAATATTAAAGAAAGCAGTAGTATCCCAACAAACATAAATTCTGTTGTACGAGAAAAAGTAAAAAAAAAATTTAACCGGAAGTGACAAACCGGAAGTTAGGATGCAGAACTGTTGTAAACCGTACTAAATGTGTATGTACCAAGATTCATCCATTTCGATTGTCAGGTACAGAAGTTATTGAGTTTCCAAAATAACAGGTGCTCGGAGGACCCTCTACCATTTTGTTCACTATCGCTAAAAAACTAATCAGTTCCTTGCCATACATATTTGCATCTTTTTGCGAAGTGTCATCAAAATTACTTAACGAACGAATGTTGTATGCATCCAACAAACATTGAAACAATAAACAGGTGTTCGGGAGGACCCCAACCACTTATCCCAATATTGTCCAAAAGCTAATCAATTCTTTTTCATTAAAGTCATCATCTTTTTTCAGTGCATAAAGACACTGAAAAAACTTCCAGCAATAAAAAAAATTTTTTTTTTTTCCTAAAGTAAAAGACTGAAATCTGGGATGCAGAACTGTTGCAAACCATACTAAATGCTTATGTACCAAGTTTCATCCAATTTGATTATCAGGTACAGAAGTTATTGAGCTTTCAAAAAAACAGGTGTTTGGGACACCCCCCACTACTTTGTTCACTATCGCTCAAAAACTAATAAGTTCTTTGCCATACATGTTTGCATCTTTTTCCAAAGTTTAATCAAAATTCATTCACGAACGAATGCTGTGTGCTCCCAACAAACATTGAAAAAATGATGACACAGTAAACAGGTGTTCGGGAAGCCCCGTACCACTTATCCATATATTGTCCAAAAACTAATCAGTTCTTTGTCATTTAAGTCTCCATTTTTTTTCAAAAGTGTCATTAGAATTGATTAATGAATGTAGTCTGTATGCTCCCAACAATCTTTCTGTAACAAAGTGTGAAAAGTCAGCAGTTGTATGGTAGAAGTAGTGTAGTGGGGGTTTCTCACATATTCATGAAAAAAAAATAAGAAATGTGGGACTATCCAACAAATGTTTTAAAATAGATTATTCAATGTACGAAACTGAATATAATTTTTTTACTTCGAATTGCATTGAGAGAATGATCTTGAAAGAAAGCGAAAACGATTAAAATATTTTTTGTTGTATCTTATAAGAAAAAATTAATTTTCTTCGTCACGAAAAAAAGTAAAGAAATGTGGGACTATCCAACAAATGTTTTAAAATAGATTATTCAATGAGTTGACTGAATCAACTGAGAAAAAACAACAACAATTGCATTCAATTTTTCAGTTGTATCAGTTGCTTCAGTCAAATATGAGTTTGTGTTTTAATCTTGCGGTCGAATAAAAAAACTTGAAAGAAAAACTTGTATCTTATAAGAAAAAATTCATTTCGATTGAGTTTAAATCAATTTTTTTTTTTGGTTGATAAGCTACAACAACAATTGCATTGAGAGACTGAGTTAAAAAAATGGATTACGTATTGCTAAGATTATTCAATGTACGAAACTGAATATAATTTTTTTACTTCGAATTGCATTGAGAGAATGATCTTGAAAGAAAACTAGCGAAAACGATTAAAATATTTTTTGTTGTATCTTATAAGAAAAAATTAATTTTCTTCGTCACGAAAAAAAGTAAAGAAATGTGGGACTATCCAACATGAATGAACTTGAAAGAAAACTAGCGAAAACGATTAAAATATTTTTTGTTGTATCTTATAAGAAAAAATTAATTTTCTTCGTCACGAAAAAAAGTAAAGAAATGTGGGACTATCCAACAAATGTTTTAAAATAGATTATTCAATGAGTTGACTGAATCAACTGAGAAAAAACAACAACAATTGCATTCAATTTTTCAGTTGTATCAGTTGCTTCAGTCAAATATGAGTTTGTGTTTTAATCTTGCGGTCGAATAAAAAACTTGAAAGAAAAACTAGAGAAAGTGATTTAAATCTTTTTTTTTTGTTGTATCTTATAAGAAAAATTTCATTTTCGATCCCACTATCTTTCATGAGTTGAGTTGACTGAATCAACTGAGAAAAACAACAACAATTGCATTCAATGTGAATTGAATTTTGTATCATAACTTTTGTCTCGATATTATATTACAAAAATATGGGACTTTCTCACATGATGTGTTAAAGGTAACAAAAATTGTTTTTGTTGTAGTATTTTGTATTTTGTTTCGTAATTGCGTGCGGCTTTTTTTTTTTGCGTTAAATGATTAAGTAAGATTTCGATTTTTTTTTCATTGGGGCACATGTGTTGTTCTAGTTTTTTTTTTTCGTTGTTATATAAGATTTTGTGTGTAAAGCGAGCAGAAGAATTAGAACAAATTGTGTTGGAAAAAAAATTATGATGTGTTGGAAACCTAAAACTTTTTATTTGGAATTTTAGACGGATGCCTGAAATAAGTTGTTAATTGAAAAAACTAAAAAATTATAAATAGATGTTCGAAATGGACCATATCATTTATTTCAAAAAATATGTTTAATGTGGAACAACCTTTTACCATGCAGATTTCTGGTCCTTCTTCTTCGGGGAAGACCACGTTTGTATTAAAGTTCTTGCCACATATTCATGGTATAAAGAAACTGGTTTGGTGCAATGGTGAAACTAATTCGGTCGATCTAAAAGATTTCGATTTTGAAGATATTGAAATGTTAGACAACGTCCCCGAAAATTTTGATAATCTAGAAAACACATTAATCATCTTGGATGATTTAATGACTGAGGCGTATAATAAAAACGTTTGTGAATTATTTACCAAGGGTTCACATCATCGAAATATATCTGTTATATTAATTACCCAAAATGTGTTCCATCAAGGAAAATTTTGCAGAGACATTTCGTTAAACTGCAAATACTTAGTTATGTTTAATAACCCCCGAGATAAATCTCAAATCTACCCGCTTGCTAGACAAATTTATCCAGAAAATATCAAAGAGTTTGTAAGAGTATATAAGGAGGCAGCTTCAAAGCCTTACGGTTATTTATTTATGGATTTGACACAATCGTGCAACGACTTATTTCGCTTCCGCTCGAGTATTTTTAATAAAGATTATCAAGAGTGTTATGCGCCATCTAAACTAGTATCACAGCTAAAAAGGAATGAAGCGGCTCATGGTACACAAACATACGTTACATATGTTAAGAAATTGTAAGCCCCGTATACGTAAATTTATATTAGAAAAAAGTAAAACAGATTTAATCAAAGCCTTATATGAAGTGTGTTTAAATGTTTTAAATGGTAATGTCAATATCGATAACAACTGTAAAACTCGTTTGAAGAAACATAAGAGTGCTTTACGTAAAATTGTCGATTCCAAATCTAATTTATCGGTGAAACGTAAGGTGCTAGTACAAAAAGGTGGATTTTTGCCTATTATCTTATCAGCTGTTTTATCTGGGGTTATTGGAAAGTTATTGGAGGAAGTGTTTTATCTGGGGTTATTGGAAAGTTATTGGAGGAAGTTACAAAATGAGTTTACAACGTATGATTGTTGTTCATCCTGATACATTTGAGCTGTGGAAAAAAATTATGTTAGAAGACAATAAACTATCGGCATTAGATCGTGAAATGAAAAAGATTTTGTACAATAATAAACTAAACGATATCGATAAATGGAACTATTACCGACAAAGTCTTTTAAAAATGTTAAATGTGAAAAGAAGACCAATTGGAATAAATCATTTTCCAGGCTTAAACTCTAGCGTTGTATTAAATAAACAGACGCAAGCTGATAGCGATGTTTTAAATAACCAGTTAAAGGTGGATGGGAACACGCAAACGAAGATTTTAAAAGGGCGTAACGCAAAAAATCAAACTGAAACGTCTGAAGGTCGAAATATTGCAACACAAACTAAGATGATGAAACAAATTCAAGAGCCAAAATCATTTGATGAACTGTTTGAAACATCGAATAGATTTTCTAGTTTTGAAAATGCGGATAATAATGACGATCAGAGTTTTCGTAGTTTTGATGAAATTCAAGAATTAGATATGGATGATAGCGTACGACGAAGAGCTCTAGAAGGTCAACCGCCCGATGTAAGAATATCGAAAGAAAGACTTTCTCTAAATCCTCAAGAGTACAGGGTATTTGAATTGAATACGGGAGAGAATGTGAACGTTCCAGTTGAACGCCGTTTCACCCGTTCTACAACAAAAAGGTCGAGAGTTGATCCAACGCAAAGTGTTATCAATTTTCCTAAACGGAAAAAAACAAAAAGTGAAACGAGCACACCAAAAAAAAAACACAAAAAACAAAATCAAAACAACAAACGATTCCCTGGCAAAGCTATAAAAGTTAAGTTTATAAGTGTTAATCATCATTCAGATTTTTGATGTTATCACACGACGTCTACAATGCTAGCTGATCAAAAATCTTTTTATATTACATTAACAAGTAACAGCTCTCTGGATTTTTATCCGCATAACACACTATCAAGATTTACTGTTAAACTTCCTTATTCACTTAACTTGAAGGGTGACGATCACGCAGAATGGTATATGGGTGTATCAAAATTTGCTTGCACCTCTATAATGAAGAAACGCGGAAAAGATCCGACTATAACGTTTATTGCAGAACGAGGTAATACTGGTGTAGAAATATTAGATATATTAAGACAGTATCCAACTTTATTTGAAATCGTTCAACATGAAGATTTTTTCGATCGATATTCTGAGTCTGCTGACGTGCCTTTTTACGTTTTTTCAAAAGAATTCGTTCAAGTTGGTGTTGATAAACGCAATTTTAAATTGAAATTTAATAAAGAATACACAATAAATCTACTCTTTGACTACTTATTTTCACAAATTGATAAAACTGAATGGAGCAAAGTTATAAAAAATTTAAAAGAATCGATTGCAATTAAACAATCACAATCTTTATCAGAGCAAAAACTAACGATGTTAAAGAAACGTGTCAAAGTAATTTTACCGGAGCCCTTCCCAGAATCTGAAGCTGTACCGAACTATATGTGTATTTATTGTGATATAGTGCGACCTCAAATGTTTGGTAATATAATGGCTAGAGGGTTAGTAATGCATCCCGTAAAATATAAAAGGCAATTTGAGAGTTATCAAAACTGTGAAATAGGAAAAATTCAATATGCACGACTCAAGAGAACACTGATTACAGATATCAGTCTACTATTAACGGATGAAAATGGGGAACAGATAAATTTTAAAAATGATTCATTTTGTACAATGGTTGTTTTACATTTTCGTAAAGGTATATAAAGAGGTGAAACAGTTTTTAAATTTTATTACAATGCATAACGCTTATCTAAAATATTACGTTCAACAACACGGTGGAAATAATCCAACCGTCAACGATGAATTTGGAAATGTGTTAAAATTGCCAAAAGTATATCAGCGAGGTCGAGGGATTGGTAGTGTATTTGCTAGTTTCTGGAAATATCTTCAACCGCTTCTAAAAAGTGGTGCAAATTTTTTAAAGAACGAGTTAATTGACACGGTTTCCGACATTTTAAAAAATATTAGTGCGCAAAAACCGATACAAAATATTCTTCGTGATCGATCGGTGCAAGTTGTTGACAAATTAAGAGATAAGACAATCGATAAAATAAATGCAATGGCTGGAACAGGCATCGAAAAGCGCAAAAGAAAAAGATTCAAACGAAGCTTGAAAAACCCAATAAATAAGAGAGCAACTTCTGAAAAAAGACAATCGAGCATCTTAGCAGTTCGTGTAAAGAAGCATCTATCAAATAAACGCACACCAAACAAAAAACCACGCTTTTTAGATATATTTAAATAATTTAAAAACTTAAACAAAATGTCTTTCCGAGAGTGTATGAAATCCGAATTGGATCTTTTCGCAAGTTGCCTACAAACCTTTAACTAGTTTAGAAAACCAATCGATCATTGAATTCGTATGTCATGGACATAGTGATATGTATTTAGATTTATCCTCAATAAACCTATGTGTAAAACTACGTCTAACCAAAAGTAATGGTGCATTGTACACGGATGCGGATACATCTCAACCAACCGTAATAAATAATATGTTGCATTCACTGTTTCGTCAGGTAAATGTTTCGTTGAATGGAAAAAACATAAATTCCTCAGACGGTAATTACAGTTATAAAGCGTACATTGAAACATTATTGAATTTTGGTGAGGATGCGAGCAGGACACATTTGGAGTTATCGGGGTTTTATCCGGATACCAAAAAACTTGATACCTTACCGCCATCTCAAGAAGGATTGTTGAAAAGACACAGTTTAGTGAAAAATAGTAACATTGTTGAGTTGTACGGAAAAGTGCATGCAGATATGTTAAATCAACCGCTATTACTTTTGAACAATGTTGATGTGAGATTAACTTTTACGCTCAACAAACCTGAATTTTATCTTATGACTGATGCGGCAACCGATGACACATCTATAAAAATACTTGAGGCAACAATTTACGTAAAACAATGTGCAATTAATCCTAATGTTTTAATCGCGCATCATAAGATGCTTGAACAAACAAATGCAAAATATCATTATAAGAGATGTGAGGTGAAATCATATACGATACCTGCAAGCGGTAACTCCTTAAATTTGGATAATATTGTGTTGGGGCAGATGCCAACAAATTTAATATTTTTTATGGTTGATAATGATGCATACATTGGTTCGAAGAAAAAGAATCCTTACAATTTCAAACACAATAAAATGGCTTCGTGCACTTTGTATGTAAATGGGGTTCCAACACCTAGTGCATCTATAACAACCTCATTTACCGGTGGTGATTCGTGTGCGCGTGCATATTCGACAATCTTTTCTACTATGGGTATACTGCACTCACCTCAGGGCAACCTTATTACAAGAGAAATGTATGCATCCGCCTATTTTATGATCGCGTACGATCTCACACCGGATTTAGCATCCAACGATGGCTGTTCATCTTTAGCCAATCAAGGAAATATACGTTTTGAGGCACGTTTTGATGCACCGATTCCTAACACCTTAACATGTTTAATTTACATGGAGTATGATGCTAGCTTGGAGATTGATCAAAATAGAAACATTATTTTAGATCAGTAAAAATATAAATAAACAAACTTCAGATTTAACTACACATTAAGACATTATGAATACAACAGAGTTAACTATGGCCCTACAAAAAAATCCTATCACAAAAAAATATTTTCGTGGTGTGTACGCAATTGATCAACTGCCTAAAACAGTCTTAAATAAACCCGCATGCTACGTTATTAATACTGATCCATCACACAAACCGGGAACACATTGGGTGGCAATTCATTTTCCCTCTGGAGCTCGTGCCGAGTTTTTTGATTCGTTTGGTAGAAAGCCATTCGATCGTAGATTCCGCGCTTTTTTGTTAAACAACTCAAAGTTATACATTTACAATCCAAAAGAACTACAAAATCGCTACAGTTTAATGTGTGGTAAATATTGCTGTATCTACCTCCATCATAGATGTAGTGGAAAATCAATGAAAAGTTTTTTAAACGGATTTGCAACCGATATGTCTGACTACAACGATCGCATCGTGAATTTTGTCTACAAAAAGTACTTTAACAAAATGGCAAAGAAAAAACGGTGAACGAACCAAATAAAAACTCGTCCAGCTTGAAAAACATGATCAAACTTGTTCAATGTAGGTAAATCAACTAATAACAAACTTTTATTTTCAGACTTTCAATACCACTGCCGAAAAAAATTCAAAAAAAAAATTAAGAAAAAAAAAAAAGATAAAAAAAAATTTAAAAAAAAAAACTAAAAAAAAAATAATAAAAAAAAATTTTTTTTTAAATCAACTAATAACAAACTTTTATTTTCAGACTTTCAATACCACTGCAGAAAAAAATTCAAAAAAAAAATTAAGAAAAAAAAAAAAAGATAAAAAAAAATTAAAAAAAAAAAACTAAAAAAAAAATAATAAAAAAAATTAATAAAAAAAAATTTAATAAAAAAAAAATTTAATAAGAACAAAATGAAACAATTTTTTACTAATTTTATTATTTTTTTAATATGTCTCAAATATTTATACAAAGATTATTATACAAGTCACAAATCAGTTTGTTTTTAGACAAAATTGGTAGTTCGTTAAATAATCTGGAATAGTTGCATTGGTTTGTATTTTCGTGTGTTGGCGTAAAAAAGTCTTTGTAGTCCAGCTTTGTACAATTTTGTTGAACACATTTTTGCATATATAAATTGTAATAGGCTCTTACATCCTTGTAAGTTAACCTATACCAACTAAATATTGAGTGAATCAAAGGCGCCAACTCTTGCAATCTGCCCCATTCTTCTCCATTCAATTGTATTTTAAAAGATTTATCGGAAAAGATTACATACTTCTTCCCGTTGTTGTACGATAATCTGTATCTGTTGTCTTTCCTGGCTAACATTTGTTTGAATTTTTCGATGTCATCTCCCTCAAAATATTGTTGAACTAATCCAATTTGGTTGAAAAATAGATTCCAGTCATCCCAAGCAAAGCAAATAAAATCTTTATCATTAATCAACAGCAGTTGTGGTTTGAAAATTTCTGTATTGTAGCCAATTACAATGAAACATGATTTATTGTCGTTTAAAAAATAAACATACGACAACAATAAATCTGGTTTACGGATTACTAACTTCTTAACTTTTTCCTTAACAATCCTCTCCATTTTTACTGTGAAGTACTCAGTTGAAAAGAACTTAATAAACTAAAATCAAATGAATTTAACAACACTTACTATTTGATCAACAGCATTGAACATTTATAAATAGCCGGCGTCGTGTGGAAGCTATTAGAACAACCAATAACTTCAATAAAAATGGAGCGCCAAGAAGTGGTAAATGAATTACATAAACAAGCAAGAAAAAATTTCGAAAGAAGAAAAGTTATTACAAAAGGAATAGATGATCTATGGCAAGCCGATCTTGTTGAATTAACTGCATACAGCAAATATAATAATAATTATCGATTTCTTTTGGTGATTATCGATACTTTCTCTAAATTTTGCTGGGTATCACCCCTTAAAACTAAAACAGGTCGAGAAATTTCTGGAGAACTGCAACAAATAATGGAAACAAATCAAAGGTTTCCAAAACATCTTCAAACGGACATGGGGAAAGAATTTTATAATAGAGAATTCAAAAATTTAATGGAGAAACACAATATAAACCATTATTCTTCATTTAGTTTCTTAAAAGCTAGTATAGTTGAGAGACTAAATAGAACTATAAAACAACGAATGTGGAGAATGTTTAGTTTTCGCGGCTCTTATAAATGGATAGACATAATTACCGAAATAGTTAATGTGTACAATCGGAGTAGACACCGAACTATAAAAATGGCCCCCATTGATGTATCGAATAAAAATGAATCGTATCTTCTAAAAAATGTTTTTGATTACAAACCAAAACTGGGTAGAGCAAAATTTAAGAAAGACGATTATGTTCGAGTTAGCAAACATAAAACAATTTTCGAAAAATCTTATACTGCAAATTGGTCTCCAGAGATTTTTCAAATAGATGAGGTAAAACATAAATTTCCTGTAACATATTTGTTAAAAGATTTTAAAAATCAACCAATTTTCGGCCGATTTTATGAACATGAATTACAAAAGACAAAACATCCTGACATATATTTAGTAGAAAGAGTTTTACGAAAGAAAAAAAATCAACTTCTCGTAAAATGGTTAGGTTTTAATAAAACACACAACTCTTGGATAAATAAAAATAATTTTATTTGAATTTAACACTTATTCTATATTTACATTTCGTATTTATTATAATTATATTTATTTTTGTTTTAAACCTTTTTATTACATATTAAAATACAATATTACTATTAAAAAACGAGAAAAATAAAACTAAACAAAACATTTTTTAAAAATAGGTTAAAAAATAAAGCCAAATGGGATTGTTTTATAGTCATCAAGACAAATTCGCTTGTTATATGTAAACCCAAATTTCTTAATTTCAGGCTGAGAAACTACTTCTAATATTTTTCGTCTCTTAATTTTTTTTTGGTCACAGACCGTACGAAAGCCTTCATCACTAACATTGGTTACAATGCTCTTCAAAGTATAAAAATTCAAAGATTTTTGCGATTCAACATTTAGTGTTATGCCTTTACACTTTGCCGTCTCATGATATTCCTCTTTATCAGGATTGAACGCAATGAACCCATAGCTTTTAGGCCCTGTACTAACAAATTCAGTAATATAGGCATTTTTTCCGTATCCTGATAATTCGTCGGTTAAATCACCTACAAAATTACCCGTTTTAAGCACTCCTTCATTTGACACGTCTTCTATAAAAATAATTGAATCGGTATCACAATAGAGAAGTTTTCCTTGAACTTTCGCTAACTCTTTGTAAAGCTTAATTCGAGCATTAGCCGTAGTAAATGCGGCCACAGCTACGGAAGCGTGTTTAAGTGGTATAACAAAATCATTACTTGGATGTTTCCATTTCACCCATAGAACATTTTCTACTGGAAATACATCGGTAATTTCAACTCCTGGGGATGAGATTAATTTGTACAATTCAGAAACTGTATGAATGATGGCCGTCTGATTCTTATCATTTCTTTGACCCAATTTTCCCCAAAGCGCATTTAAAAGAAGTTTACTGCAACCTCTTTGTGAAGGATTATTTGTAATTGCTTTTGGATCCAAATGAATCCCTTCATGCTCAAAAAACTCCTTAATGTAGTTTTCCTTTTCAATTTGAGTGGAAACGTTTGGAGGCCAATCACTTGCTTCTTGTTTTAACTTAAGGAAGCAATTCATATAATCAGTGAACACGCCGTCACACTTTTTTTCTCTATTATATTGAGCTATCTCGTATTGCCAAACTTCAAAAATTTCTGCAATCTTGTAACCATGATTAATTGCTAGTTTGACTTCGTCCAATACCCAAGTACCTGATAACATTCGTTCAGATTCCTCATGTGTACAACGGTTGCAAACATTTTCAGTTTCTCCGCACGTTCGACATAAAGTAAATAGAAGTTTGTTATTTATTTTCATTGGAAGAATCGGAATTAATAGTTTTTGAGGGGGTAGCACTAAACACTTGATTAGACCGTCAATACTTAAGATATCGAGGTTCTTACACTCTTCTCTGCGAAAGACTTTTGGATGATGAATGGGGTTTTTACCATATTTATTTACATACGGGTAGAGTGATGTAAAATCAAAATATCTTATTTTTTCACCATTCTTTACTTTGTAGTAAAGCTGAAATGTTTCGGTTCGACCACCATACAGGGCATCTCTAGGATCAAGATGGCTATACTGTAATTCACGGTCGTTATCTAGAGTTGCGGATAGCTCGGGGTTTTCAGACAGGAAGTTCTTAAACTCGCACTCCCAAATTTTTTTAATGTTGTACCCTAACGACTCAATAACATGCAATCTAGCCATTGATTGTTCGTACTTGTTAACGAACGAATCGCTACCATTTATCTCAATGTTTCTGGCTACAAAACATTTTTGACATCCATGCCAATAGCATCCTAGAAATTCATAGACAGTATTGCTGCTTGCGCAAAACCCATCCACGTAAAAATTGGTAGTTGGTATTTTTACTTCGAAAGAGATTTTTTCTGAAATTTGTTTACTCTCATAAATTAACCATTTTAGTCCAATACGAGATTGGTTTTTATCGGCATGGTTGTAAAAATTTGTTGGAATTACCCCCAAAGTTTTTTCCGCTAAGAATTTCTTACGAAAAGCTAGCATTACTGCCTGAGCTAATGTAAATGATTGCAACAAAGGGTTTACATCTGTTGTAGTTAAGAAATCATTGATAAATTTAATACAACCCTTGCGAAGAATTTCAACATCTAGGCAACAATATTTAATTAATTCCTTCCGATTATCGTAAGGTAAACTGAGCTGTGACTGTTCACTATACCAGTTGTTGAATTTTTTAACATCCTTCTGACTCATATGAGATATTCCAAAGTATTTGCGATCGGGAAGATCACCTACATAGTTGTAATTCTCAGGTGTATTAAAAAAGTGAGGATACCAACCTTTAGACAAATTTTCCAAACCAAATGTTTCAGGAAATTTAGATAGAGCCATTGGCAGAAAATTTAACGAATCAATGAAAGAAATATGATTATCATAGGTTATTTTATAAATTTTCATCCCACCTAAAATAGGAAGAATTGGCTTGTCTCGTTTCGCCAGCTCTTTAACTATAAACTGACCATCATACGATTTAAAATTATGGGCTATACAAAATATTTGAGAAGAGTTTTTGCGGAATGTTTCGCAGAAATCGATAAATTTTTTTACGCAATTATCAGTCGAGTCGTTTTCAAAAACATGTTGTCTCTTAACACAAAAAGAACAGCATGTGTTTGAATCCGACTCCAAATAACATGTATTGCAAACTATTTGCGCAACACATAAATTGGGTTCATGGAGAAATACGTCTTCTTTTAGTTTTGTGCTCTGTACACACTCCAGATCAAAAAAAATTATAAAAAATCTGGGTGGCGGAAATCTTTTATATGTTTGAATGTAACACTGATGTTCATGTTCGACAATTAACAAACAAACGGAACATTTTTTTTCCTCACAGTCATGTATTTTATACGGTCTTTTTTGATAATTTATAAATCTTGAACAAAGCTTGCAATGTTTTAGAGTATCACAAACGTTGGGTTTGTGATTTCTATAACAAATTTCTCCGTAAAAAAACCTATTACATTCAGAACATGTAATTTTACTCTTTGAACTGTTACACGGTGGAACCTGTTCACAGCTCCTGCACTTTTTTGAACATGTATGCTGGTGTTTATGGTTATACAGTTCTGTGCAGTGGGAACATTGATAGTCAAAACCAAAAAAACCCTTGATATTTTTTAAAGCCACAAAATGTTCAATGTCTTCAAAATAAAATAAGTTTATTGCTAAAGAATTCTGGTCGCCAGAGGAAAACATTATTTCTTTGGGGTTGTTTTTATCACTGTAAACAGTAATTTTATAATTATGTAGCAGTTTTTGATACGCGTTTATTTGAAGTAATGAGGAACCAAAATGTGTATTAATCTCAACTTTTGCACTCTTCATTAGAAGCACGACAGCCCTCAAAAGAAACTGTGGATTACGTTTGTATTTGTTAAGCGTTTCAATATCATTATTCGCCAAACATTTTCCTGCTAATATAGCTATAGGCAGACAATACAAATTAGCTTCATCAACTTTAATGTTAATTAGAGACTTAGTTTTCATTTTAATGAGATCTTGGGAAGGAATAAGCCGAATACAAGCACGCCCTTTTCCCGATGGAACATGTAATAGAACCGATGTTATCTGTAGAACATCGGTTAAGAGAAAGTCGGTATTTGATTGAGAGACAGATTCCAGTATGGCTGAAATTGTTTCACTTTTTAATTTTGAAACATCCGTAAAACTTATGCCAATTGGTTTCGCGGTGTCGACATTTGGTAAAGAAATTTTTAGACCGATTTTATAATTTGCAGGCGCGCTGCCGCGAATAAAAGAGGTGATTTCCTCAAAAGCCATTTTTAAATAGCTAAAAAGATCAACTGAGGATTTTACCACATTTTTAAATTTAAATTTTGTATCTGTTGTCATTACTTTAAATTTCGGGTTAAAACTAGAAATTTGACTTAATATGATAATATAATTTTACCTTTTTGACACTTGTGTTGAAAAGTCCAACGAAATCGATTGATCTAGTTGTGTTGGACTTAAATCCATCGGTGAAATCTCTGTTTCAACTTGTTCACGTTGAGAGGTTCCACTTCCGGTCTGTTTTTCAGTGTTGTTAGATCTAAATAGCCGAAAAGATTTTTGATTAAAACTAGAAATTTTACTAAATATGTTAAAATAATTTTACCTTTTTGAAACTTTTGTTGAAAAATCCAACAAAATCGTTCCGATCTGTTTATCAGCATTATTATTATTATTATTATTATTATTATTATTATTATTAGATCTAGCTCTGTTGTTCAGCCAACCCATTAGCTTGATCACATCATAAAGCTGATGACAAATTTGCTGAATGTCATTTGCTACTTCTTCATCGTTTAACGTGAAGTTGTCGCTTGAGAGTTTTCTTGCTATACATTGCAATAAGGATTCTTTGACATCCCTATTACACGTAATTTTACAGCATCCCATCAATTTTTTTATAGCAATATTAGACACATCTAATGATAAATAATTATTCATTTTTTTCACGTATTTTTATTTGCGTCTATCACTTAGCTAGTTCAAATTTTAACTAAATTTATAATGCAAATAAAAACTTTAAAACAAAAAACCCGATGCAAGAAAATGTGAAAAAAAAGAAAAATAAAATCGTCGGGATGAATTCAATAACTGAAAACATTTCGATTTATTGAAATTAAAATTTTCCCATGTGTTCAATTACCCCATGCAGGTGAATACAGAAATAAAGAACAGAAAAACATGCAAAATAATCTAAAGAAAAATGGTATAAATACAATTTTTTTTTTTTTTTTTTATTAATTAGTTAGACATGTTTAGCACACTAAATATGAAATATTCATTATTCAGACTCTTTGAATATCCGAAGATACCATGTCAACTAGAAAGGAAGGAGATGGGGAAAATGAAAGGAATGAGGGTGTGGACTGGACATAACTATACTAATTCTTTTAAATGACGATTGACATTTTTTTTAAATGTCTGAGGGGCAAATTCATCGGGAAATACGGACGCGGGCATGGAATTCCAGAGTTTGGCCACTCTATTAAAATAATCGTTCTGGAAGGACATAGTTCTACATCGAGATATTTTGACAGCAAATGGGTGGGATGACTCTGAAGTTCTTGTTCTTCGATTGTACTGCGCACATGATGGAAGGGTGTTTTGAATTTCTTTTGAAGAGAATTCGCTAAAGTTATATTTATAATAGATTGACAATTCAGCTACATTTCTGCGGTGCTGGAGTGTATCAAGCTGATCAGTTAGATCGGTATTTTCAATCAACCGTATCGCCTTTCTCTGTACAGAGTCTAGACATTTTATTGTTGACTGACAAGCACCACCCCAAACATGACAGCAGTATTCCATACATGGACGAATAAAAGACTTATAGATCAGCAATATTTGATCCGGTTTGAAAAACTTTTTACATCGACTCAAGAATCCTAATTTTTGCATTGCAGATTTAGCAAGGTTGAACACATGTTTATTCCATTTCAAGTTATTTTCAATATCAACTCCAAGAAGCCTTACTGATTCAACCTCATGCAATTCCTCATTTTTTATCTTAATAGGGAAGTTTTTTTGTCTCTCTAATCGTGATAGACGGCATAGTTTGGTTTTCGTTGGATTAAATGAAACAAGATTACGATCGCCCCATTCCATTATACGCTCTAGGTCTGCATTGATAGAATCAATTAACATCTCTCTATCAGTGGTGACTGCAGAATGAGATCGAAATTTAGGAGATGCATGTGATGCATGCAATGTGCTGTCATCAGCAAAACTATGGATTGGGTGCACTGTGGAAATAAGTAAATCATTAATGTATAGAAGAAACAAGGTTGGTGAGAGTGCAGAACCTTGGGGAACCCCAGCATTGGTTGTGAAAATATTGGATGTGATACCATCTAAATTAACAAGAAATTGACGACCTGTAAGAAAACTTTGAATCCATGTCATTGCATAAAATCAATCTCAAATCATAATCAGAAAAACAAAGGCGAACAACACATCGCTTGTGAATTTAAAACCAAAACAAAAAACAAAAAAAAATCGAAATGGCAAGTAACCCCTCTCAAACTATATTAATTAATTTATTTTTAATTGTTTTTAATTTTCCAGGCTTCTTCTTTCATTGAATCGTTGAACAGTGCAGCACGGACTGTGCAAAGCCAAATACTAAAGCCGGAAGAATTGGGGCTAAACATTGAACACGAGGTGACCAGCTACAAGCTGGTAAAGACAAAATTTGGGGACCGGGTTGTGCTGGTCATCAAAGATACCGGGAATTTATACATGCCGCCAAGGCTAACAAAATTATTTGTTGGCCAAGAAGCCAACATCACAAATATGCTGATCAAATTCATCGGTAGAGATGCTTCCAAAATGAACGCACCATTATATGAGTTTCGTGTGAAACCAATGGCGTTATTGGTTGAAGACGAAACTCAATTCGAGATGGATGGTCAGCTGTTTTAATAAAAATTTAATGTATTTAAACAAATTTTAAAAAATTAATTAATAAAATAAAAATTTTTTTTAAAGTTTTTACAAAACTATAACAAAAAAAAATAAAAAAAAAGATTTCATTTTTTTATTTAAATAAGTTTTTTCCAAAATTATAGCAAGTTTTTCACATTTCGAACATCTATTTATAATTTTTTAGTTTTTTTCAACAAAATCTTATATAACAACAAAAAAAAACTAGAACAACACATGTGCCCCAATGAAAAAAATTATTTATGCATTTAACGCAAAAAAAAAGCCGCACGCAATTACGAAACAAAATACAAAATACTACAACAAAAACAATTTTTGTTACCTTTAACACATCATGTGAGAAAGTCCCATATTTTTGTAATATAATATCGAGACAAAAGTTATGATACAAAATTCAATTCACATTGAATGCAATTGTTGTTGTTTTTCTCAGTTGATTCAGTCAACTCAACTCATGAAAGATAGTGGGATCGAAAATGAAATTTTTTTTATAAGATACAACAAAAAAAAAAGATTTAAATCACTTTCTCTAGTTTTTCTTTCAAGTTTTTTATTCGACCGCAAGATTAAAACACAAACTCATATTTGACTGAAGCAACTGATACAACTGAAAAATTGAATGCAATTGTTGTTGTTTTTTCTCAGTTGATTCAGTCAACTCATTGAATAATCTATTTTAAAACATATGTTGGATAGTCCCACATTTCTTTACTTTTTTTCGTGACGAAGAAAATTAATTTTTTCTTATAAGATACAACAAAAAATATTTTAATCGTTTTCGCTAGTTTTCTTTCAAGTTCATTCATGTTGGATAGTCCCACATTTCTTTACTTTTTTTCGTGACGAAGAAAATTAATTTTTTCTTATAAGATACAACAAAAAATATTTTAATCGTTTTCGCTAGTTTTCTTTCAAGATCATTCTCTCAATGCAATTCGAAGTAAAAAAATTATATTCAGTTTCGTACATTGAATAATCTTAGCAATACGTAATCCATTTTTTTAACTCAGTCTCTCAATGCAATTGTTGTTGTAGCTTATCAACCAAAAAAAAAAATTGATTTAAACTCAATCGAAATGAATTTTTTCTTATAAGATACAAGTTTTTCTTTCAAGTTTTTTTATTCGACCGCAAGATTAAAACACAAACTCATATTTGACTGAAGCAACTGATACAACTGAAAAATTGAATGCAATTGTTGTTGTTTTTTCTCAGTTGATTCAGTCAACTCATTGAATAATCTATTTTAAAACATTTGTTGGATAGTCCCACATTTCTTTACTTTTTTTCGTGACGAAGAAAATTAATTTTTTCTTATAAGATACAACAAAAAATATTTTAATCGTTTTCGCTTTCTTTCAAGATCATTCTCTCAATGCAATTCGAAGTAAAAAAATTATATTCAGTTTCGTACATTGAATAATCTATTTTAAAACATTTGTTGGATAGTCCCACATTTCTTATTTTTTTTTCATGAATATGTGAGAAACCCCCACTACACTACTGGTAGACCCCCCGCCACTTTGATCAATGTGTCCCAAAAAATGGTAATTATTTTCTTACACTAATTGGACCCTTTTCCATAAGTTTCATCATAATCACTTCATTATTGTAGGCTGTAGTGTGAAAAAACTTCAAAAAAGTACAAACAAATTTTTTTACCGGAAGTGAAAAACCGGAAGTTGGGATGCAGAACTGTTGTGAACCGTACTAAATACTCATGTACCAAGTTTCATAAAATTCAATTATCAGGTACAGATGTTATTGAGCTTTAAAAAAAACAGGTGCTCCGGGGACCCCACACCACTTTGGTCACTATCGCTCTAAACTAAACAGTTTCTTGCCATACATATTTGCATCTTTTTCCAAAGTGTCATCAAAATTCATTCACGAACGAATGTTTTATGCTCCCAACAAACATAAAAAACATTGGGTAAAAACCACCTGTTGTATGGTGGATCCCCAACCCTTTATCCAATGTACTCCAAAAGCTAATAAAATCTTACTCATGTTATTTGAAAGCTTTTACCAGCGTTTCATGAAAATTGATCGGTAATTGTAGGCTACAGTAGGGATAAACACCTGGAAAAAAAACTTTTTAACCGGAAGTGACACACCAGAAGTTGGTATGCAGAAATATTGGAAACTGTACTAAAACCTTATATACTAAGTTTCAATAAGATCATAGTCCGGGATCAGAAGTTATTCAAGATTTGAACTTAGAGGTGTTCGGGAGACCCTCCGCCATTTTGTCTAAATTTGAAATGAATCCAGATCTTCCATTTTCAAGTGAACCTGTATCATTTACCAAAGTGTCATCAAGATCCTATGCAGAAAGGTCACTCACACACACACCCACACATCCACCCACCCACATACAGACGTACACCAAAATTTTTATTGGCTATTTAGATAGAGGATGGTCCAAAACAAAACAAAAAACAAAATTTGGGGTATGTAAGACTTTTTTTTTCACGATAGATTGCATTACTTCACACAATTTAAAATTGTGGTGAAGTAAAAACGCTAAAATCAAATACAATTCTTGGTTCAGAATAAGACTAAAAAAGAACATTTTACGTAACAACCTTATGTTTCAAAAACGAAAATTTCGAAGTGAATAATGAAATTATTTTCAATGATGAAAATTGAAAAACAATATTTCTTAATCTCAAAAAGTTTTTTAATCCCATCACTACGAGAACCATTATAGACTATAGTTAATAAACGAACTTTTTTTGTTATTTTGAATAATAAAATTTTTAACGATCCGTCATAAAATATTCCATTTGCAAAATTAATTAACAAAATTTTTAAAAGAAACATGATAATGAAAAATAAATGTACGGTATTTGTATGTATATTAAAGTTAATCAATTAAACGAGATTAAAACGAAATTTAATTTATCGTATTATCAAGATGTTAAATTAAACAGTTAAAGTCTACAGCAATTAGTATTATACACTACAATATAAACAACAGACTTGAAAATTTCACTCAAGATAGCTGGAATTCCATCGGATGCTAACATCATCAGGATTAGCGATCACGAGTTTAAACAGCATTTTGCATAAAAGCGTTTTTAACGTTTGACAAAGCTTTTGTCAAACGTTAAAAACGCTGTGTGAATTCTACCAAGTTTTATAGTAGTATTGAAGAATATACCAACAATCGTTTTTCAGTGTATCAATAAGATGTGGTGAAGAAGACCTCCAAAACAAATATTGGGTAGCTTTAACAGTTTTATTGAGATTGCTCAAGATCGTATGTTGTTGTAAAACATCTTTTGTGTTGTTGTGACCCATATTGTAATTCTTACTATGCAACACATTTCACTATAAAAACTTGGTCAAACGCGAATAAAATTCGCTTGCCGAGGTCTCCGTGAATGTAACGAACAAAATATCATAAACCATTGACATAAAATTGTGTTGTAACGTATTTATATTGGCAGACCATAGGCACATCAAAATGAATTTTTCCTCGTAAATGTCAATGGCAATGTCAATCGAAAGTTGTTTGAAGATACAGAAAAAGTTACATCTAGTTAAACCATTTCCATATAGAGTTGTAACTATAGAGTAACTATAAAGAAAGATTTAATTACACCAGATGGTTTAAGTAGATATTATCAATTCAAACCTTTATCAGCTGTAACAATCATATAATTCAATCAAGTTTTTGGTCGAGTTCACTTGAAGATAGAGTTTCTGATTTTTTGAACTTTTATGAATCTCGAGATTCGAGAATCTAGACTTTATCAATGATTGTGTTTCTCGAGAAATCGGGAATAATTATTTGAATTTCTTGAGATTTTCGAGAATTATTAAAAATTATTTCAAACAAGAAATTGATTCATAACAAAATAATAAATTAATTAGATATTGTGCATATGAATTTGTTTATTTAGTAAATAAAAGAATTTAATATGCATTAAACGATATATGTTTTATATGTCGATATAATGCTGTCATTGTAATTTTCAGAATCAATTTCTGGACTTACTTTTGAATAATTTTCGAGAAAAGTTTTTTACTGTTTTTATAATTTCGCTTTTAGAGCAAATAGAAAAAAATCGTCATCCTCGGGTTGGCTAAGTGACTGGATTGTGTAAGAATTTCAATAATGAAACTATTGAGCTATCTCATCTTTTAAAAATTTGAGATTGTATTTCATATAACAATTCGGAGCTTACATATTTCTGAATTATTTTTGCGAAGGGATTTGAATAGAAATTTTAATCATTATTCTCTGCAGAGAATAATGACGCAACCTAACGGTTGAGTTTTTATTAATTTTGTGACTAGTATAACCACCTTCACAAAAATACAATTTTAATAATAAATTAAAAACGGTGCCTTAAAAAATAATAAAAAAAAATTGTTTGGGATTGCAAAAAATAATCACCTTTCATAAGACACTCCACTTATCAAGGTCAAAAATATTTGTTTTCGAAATTTGTAATGGAAACTGGATTGTCCAGAATATGAAAAGGAAGCAATAGGGGGACAGTGCGCCTTGAGATTTTATATTCCAACTAGCGAAAGTCATGAGGATACGAGAATGAACGTCCTCCATTCCAGCACAAATTATCATTATGCACGCATTCAAGAATGTACAGAGAGACCAAGAAAAAAATGGAGCAGAAGAGACTCTGACGACCATAGCAGCGAAGAAGCCATGACCGTAATACTATACTTTATTTATATGCACAATTTATCAAATAAATGAATGACTCACCCCATGATGAAGGAAAATCCCACCTCTCAGCACCATTTTTTACCTTAACCTATCATCCTAGTTGATACGACGGCTTAATATATATTGTTTCGTTGTACCCCAGATCTTCACGGACGAGAATTGAACGGAAATTATAAAATATAATAATGGTTATATAAATATTTGATCCAGTATGCGGTTATATAAATATTTCATAAAAAAACGTTGCATCACAACGAATACACGATTGTTGATAATAATAGTTATAAAAATATTTAAAAAAATAAATTTTTGCGTCACAACGATTGAACGATTGTTAATAATAATAGTTATATAAATATTTGATCAAATAAATGTTTGCGTCATAACGAATGCACGATTGTCGATAATAAATTGGTAAGATATATATTTGATCAAACAAATGGTTGTGTCGCAACGAATTTACGATTGCGGACAATAATTTGAAAAATATATTTTTTTTCAACTATAATTGCACAAAATCAAAATTAAATTCCTTACAAAAAAAAAAACAAAAAATTACAATTAAATTAATTTAAAAACAAAAAAAATATGTAAAGAAACATCAATATTCCTGCAATATCCTAATTCAATTCACTGTATTCCAAGTTTTTCACAAACCAAAACACAACAACATCAATTAATATATTATTTTTATGTGTTTTGGCACTTAATATTTAAAACACATATTGGGACCGATTCAACAAAAATCTTTTATTCTTATATACAAATCTTTTAAAAAACGTAAAAGAAATCAAAAATAAAAGATTAAAGGAAATTGCTATTCGAAAGTATAGTTAAAAGTTTCTTTTATTTTGAATGTCGATTTTTTCGATATCGAAAAAAATCTTTTATGTTATCTGTCAAATGGATAGTTTGTTAAATAATTGGAAACTACAAATAAGATAAGTAATTCAAAATAAAATAATTTTATTATCTTTTTTGCTAATAAAGCAATTATGATTTATATATAGATTGTATGTAATATAAATAGTTTTTCGGCAAACGGCTGTAAAGTTTAACTTTACTGCCGCTAGGGAGTTAGCTAAAGTTTTACTTTTTAGCCTGACAGCAAAAGTAACGTCTAGCGACAGCAAAAGTAACGCCATTTTTATTTTATATTACGGAGGCTGTAAAGTAGCATTTGTTATTTGTTAGTTTGTTATTTTTTCAAACATATTGTATAACCATGACAACAAAAAATAAGTTGATTCTCATATTATGAAATTTTGAAAAGGCTGCTTTGATAAAAAAATTTTATTCATACAAATTTTTAATGTTTTTTTCTCTTTTTTGGAAGTAATTATGACGATACAAATTCATATTTATAAAAAGTTTGATGTATTAATTTCATATTTATAAAAAATTTAAACGTTTGCCGAAAAAATAGTGTATTTAATTCGGAGCTAAAGTGACTTTTTGTGTTTCGTCTATAATTGTCGGCCTCCCTGCGGTCGGCCGTCAAACTATAGACTCAACACAAAAAGTATCACTTTAGCTCCTAATTAAATAATGTAGGGGGAAGTGGGGATGGTATAAACAGTTTGTACTTAAAGCTCAATAATTTTAAAACCATAAAACATTTTTACTTAAAAACTGTTTCATTGTAAAATTTCATATCTTTACTACATAAAACTATTTTTTTTTAATTACGTAACTAAACATTAAGTATAAAATTTTGAATTTCAAAAATTTATGTTTCTCGTTTAAAGTATCCCCACTGGTGGGGCACTTATAAACAATGAGCATTTTTGTATGGGGCACATATAAACACCCGAAAAAAAAACCACAATAAAATTCATAAAGTACTTTTTTTTAAATTTTTTATTATTTATTGTGTTTCAAACAATATATATAAGCAAATAACATATATATTTCTTTAAAAAAAAACAATATTTTTCGATTGTTGTAAAACCTTAAGAAATTCAGGTAGAAAATTATAAAGAAAAAAGCAAAAATTCAATCTCATCGTATGTTTAGGCTTTGCAAATCAATATCAAAAGTGAAACGGGAAACCACACGTATACCATATAACCATACCATACGGCACAGATAAACGCGTTTATACTATCCCAATTCTTTTTTGTTTATATGTACCCCACGTGGCGGATTTAGGGTTATGTTTTGAAAAAATATTCCAATATCTAAAATTTGGCTAAAACAAAGAAATATTATGTTTCTTGAATATTTCAGCTATCAAAACATGTTGGAATATTTTTAAACATATGATGGTAAAAAAAGTTATTCGAGTTTTACAAAAAAAAAAATATTTACTTTTGGGTTGCCAAAATATCTATTCACCAATAACTTTTGAACAAGACTGACTTCAGCTGTCAAATTCTCCTGGTGTGTGTAGTCGATCGAAGCGACATCTGTGATATTTTTGTCGAATTTTTGATTGATGTTTTGTGAGGGAAATTAAAACTGTTTACAGTTGCCCCATGTTTATACTATCCCCACTTCCCCCTACTATTTATTTAATAAACAAATTTCTATTTTTTCAGCAAAAATGGATAAAAAAATTGTATGGAAGCAAAAGGATATAAACAAGTTTCATGTATATATGAATAAGAGTTATGTGAATATATGTATGTGTTATGTGAATAAAGATGTGTTTGCGTTTAGGAAAATTTTAAGCCATCAAATGTTTAAATATTAATGAACGGCTGAGTAGAAAAAGGATTATATTCCAAAAAATGGAATATTATTCTTTATACGCTCATTAAACGAATTCGACATTCAACTACAAATAGCTATCTCAGTTTATTTTTCGTATTTTTGGGATGATATTCCAAAAATACGAAAAATAAACTGAAATAGCTATTTTGTAGTTGAATGTCGAATTCGTTTAATGAGCGTATAAAGAATAATATTCCCGTTTTTGGAATACATATTATCCTTTTTCTACTCAGCCGTTCAAATTAAATACATTTATCGAATGAAATGTAACATAATATAATTTAAATTTTGATTTAAATGAAATAAAATAGTTTTTATTAAATAAAAAATACTAGTTCTAATTTTTATGCTTCACTCACAAAACAATTCACTTTTAAATAAAATTTAATTAAAATATAGTATTTATATTTGATTAGACTTTGTGTTTTATTTGTTTTTGTTAATAAATAGTACTTTTTTATAATTAAAATAGTAATTATACAAGACCACAACATTTTCTTTTATTGTAAAATGACCACTTTTATGTCTTTTATAAAATGTCAAAATCTTTTACTCTTAAAAGATTTATAAAATAAAAATTTGGCGTTCGAATAGCAATTTCTGTTATTTGATCTTTTATTTTGAAAGATTAAAAACTTCATATAAAAAAAATAAAAGATAAAAGAATAACAGAATAAAGGATTTGTATTGAATCGGGCCCATTATTGAACAATGACGATGATGAACAATTCAAGATTATTTGTTTTAAAGGAATATTTATTTTTCTACTCCTATCACAGTAAATTATCAATTACATCACACTATCCATGACATGCAAATTGATTATTACAATAAGTTAAGCTTGCCAGATTTTTTTTGGAGGTATTCCGGGCCGGAAAATCCGGGCGGTTTTTTTATAAATCCGGGCAAAATCCGGGCGACAAGTGTCGAAATTTCCATTTGAAAAGCCGGGCGAAATACAAAATTTTTAAAAATCGCACAGAAAAGAAGAAAATAAAAAGACTATGTTTTTTCATAAACAACCTTTGAAAACTCTTTATTGCTTTGAAATGTTGAAATATATTCTGTTAATAATATTTTTAATTCTGTTTATTACAGAAAGAGTTCTATGCTTAAATTTTCAACATTGTATTCAATCAATCTCCATCGAAGTCGATGACTGTCCACTCTCTTGAGTACCAAACAATCTATCAGCTCTCATTTTGTATTTTTCACTTCCAGCAACTTTTTGGAGAAAACCAGCATCTTCTTTTATTTTTGTATAAAACTCTGGACATGTCTCCTTCCAGTTGAATTTTACCATCAATTGTGCCCGAACGTTTTCCAGTGTCAATTTGCCTTTTTCTTTTGTCCAAATGTCATTGATGTGAGAAAATACGCGCTCAGTTGTCGTATCGGCCGCTGGGATAACTAAACCAAACTCCAAGATTTGCAGTAAACCATTGAACGAACGAGAGCACAATATATAAATTATAAGACGTTGAAATGATGTCAATTGTTTATACATTTTCATATGAAACA
The DNA here is from genome assembly GCA_963693315.1 of Diogma glabrata. Classification (NCBI taxonomy): domain Eukaryota; kingdom Metazoa; phylum Arthropoda; class Insecta; order Diptera; family Cylindrotomidae; genus Diogma; species Diogma glabrata. The sequence goes on from OY856187.1 coordinate 178,858,224, forward strand.
TTGAAAATAACACGATTTAACATGTGAAACATATTTGAATAAGAAAGATACAGATTATTGAAATTTTGACTATAAAACGAATTAATATTATATATATATTTTTTTTTCAATGAAAAAATGTTGGAAAAATCCGGGCGATTTCCGGTTTTTGTTTAGAAATCCGGGCGTCCGAACCGGGCGATTTTTCAGCCAAGTTTTACCAAAAAAAGCCGGGCGAGTTCGGCTTTAGCCGGGCGATCTGGCAAGCTTACAATAAGTGTAACGTAATGAGAATAAAAAGTGTTACGTAATAATAAATATATATATATATATATATATATATATATATATATATATATATATATATATATATATATATATATATATATATATATATATATATATATATATATATATATATATATATATATATATATATATATATATATATATATATATACTAGCGGGACCCGGCGTGCTTTGCTACGCCTATAAATAAAGTTTGTGTGTATACATTTTGTTGACGTAGCAATAATTTCAAAGAGTAGTAATGAGAAATGGTTTTCTATTTTTTTTTTTAATACGAATGGAAAAGGATCAGCACTCTAGTTGATCAATAAAATATAAAAAAATAGTATTATATATAAAACAAAGAATATATAAAAAATACGCGATTATATAAGTTTTCAGGTGTGTAATCTATTTAGAACATTATACGGAACAAAAATCGATTCACAAATTTTCACAGTGCTAATGCGGTTTAATATACGCTTTCTTTACCGGTAGGTTACTAAAAACGTTGCAAAAAATTTTGATCGGTATATGATTTTATGGTCAGCAAGTGCAGTAAGAATAGCGACAATACATTCGATGAAGGTATAGAAGAAGTGATGCAAAAAAGGAATAAAAGAAGTGATGCAAAAAAAATCAAAATTATTTGGAAGTTTTTGTATATGAATTCATAGGATTTGAATTCATAGGATGAGAAATATTTCTATTTAGTCAACATTTTAAGTCATTTTAAAGTCATTATTATTGAATGTTGCAAATCAATGCGAAACTAATATCTTACACACGGTCAATATATTGGCATATATGTTCCATATATGGACAACATTAATGGAATATTAATTTTTAAGCGAATTTGTGAGTAATTATTGCTCAAGGTAATTATTAAAAGTATTATTCCCGATAATAAGTAATTATTGTCGGGATTGAACTCACGCTCATCAGAGACATCATAGTTCAAAGCCATCTTACAGACTCAGCCACAGTGGATATTACTCAGCCACAACGAAACATATTTCAATTTTCATGTTCAGATAATTTCTAAATTGAAACTTCATTATCGCATATTTATTTAAATTGAATTCTTCATCTGTGATTATACAATTGTAAATTGTATTTGTTCCCGACACGAAACACACAAAAACTGTTTTAAAGAAGTTTTTCTGAGAGAAAATAAAAAATGCTTTAAAATTGCAAAATTCATGTGAATTAAAATAATTACTTTAGCTTAATCACTCTAAAAATCTCTAAAAACTATTTATTTTACACCAAATAGTGTAAACCTTTTGTTTATTTAACATTATAACCCGTCGCATATTGTCGGTATCTCATAAGAAAGAAAATTCAAGAAAACTCGTCTTGAGTTGTTGATGGTCATTGCAAAAGCGAGTCGCATTGGAAACTAAACGTTTGAATTCAAATGCCATATCTTTATAAAAACCAATACCCTAATTTTTTACAGATTTCGATACTTTATAGCACTACTATAATTAATATATAACCTCCACAAAATTGTTAATAATCTTTGGTAACGTATTTGACATAGCATAATATGCTTTTCGTTTATTATCAAATATAAAACAAAACTTTTTTACTAAAACAAATTTGATAGTCTAATAATGGCCTTATACGAAGTTAAGCGCTATACACCTGAGCTAAACTATAAAAAAAAGCGAACTATGTTTTTAAAAAATAATGTATATAACGTAATTATAGAAAAAAACATTACCGAAACAAAATATTTAAAAAAGAAAAGAAAAACGGAAACATTACATTTTTTCGAAAAAGCTTTATTCGCATTACAACATTACTTTTTTAAAAACATAGTTCGCATATTTCGCATAGTTTAGCTCAGGTGTATAGCACGCCTGAAGTTTACTATCAATTGAATAAATTGATTTACGCTGCCATCTGAAAGTTGGCATATGAACAATCCATATTTAACATTTAATATACAATTAAAAAATATTTAGGCATTTAATCAAGATAATAACTATCCTATCTCTCAAGCTGGACCATCATACACACATTGTACAAAATTTCACTAAGATTGGTTACGTTGTTACGGAGTTCATCGCGGACAAACATCGTGACACGTGATTTTTATATATATAAGAAGATATATATATATATATATATATATATATATATATATATATATATATATATATACATATATATATATATATATATATATATATATATATATATATATATATATATATATATATATATATATATATATATATATATATATATATATATATATATATATATCTGTAGGTGGGAGGTAAACTACACCAAGTCACATTTTTAAAATTTTACAGGAAAGCCAAAAAACTGTTTGAAAATGGACTATTTACTATGGACTTGGACTATTT
>OY856187.1:178861071-178993223 GCA_963693315.1 Diogma glabrata
ATATATATATATATATATTATATATATATATATATATATATATATATTTATATATATATATATATATATATATATATATATATATATATATATATATATATATATATATATTATATATATATATATATATTTATATATATATATATATATATATATATATATATATATATATATATATATATATATATATATATATATATATATATATATACATATATATATATATATATATATATATATATATATATATATATATAAATATATATATATATATATATATATATATATATATATATATATATATATATATATATATATATATATATATATATATATATATATATATATATATATATATATATATATATTATATATATATATATATATATATATATATATATATATATATATTGTAACGTTTCTTCTCCGAGTTACAATTATTTAGTTCGATCACTAAAACAGGAAATTTAAAACACAATGGATTTTCTAAACGTTATAATTTTATTTGTTCAAGATTTTACAATAAAAATTTTTCTCCTATTACTATTCCCCTTTTAGTTCTTCTTGTACTAACACTTATAATTCTTCACAATATCACTTATACAATAATTTCTACTTATAACAATGTTAGTTTTAACTCGCCTATATCACTGCTAAATTTTTTTATACTTTTGTATCGCTAACAATTTTATACTACTTTTATCCTCGAACATCCCTATTATATATACTACATGAAATAGCCTCGATACTACTGTAATATTCTAGATGAACACTTTTTCCCTTCCTTTATTAACAATAAGACGATCTTCAAATATTGACACCTGAAATGAAATCCATTCTTTTCAATTGTTTTATTTACCAATTTTTATTCGATAAAACTTCCTATCAAATGTTTACTTTGGTTACGTTGTTTTGGTTTTATTGATTTTTATATTTTTTTTGTAGAACTAAATTCTCTAACGAGAATTTTTTGAAAGATGTTCTATTGTTGTTGTGTTCTATAGTCTTCCATAATCGTCACAATATATATATATATATATATATATATATATATATATATATATATATATATATATATATATATATATATATATATATATATATATATATATATATATATATATATATATATATATATATATATATATATATATATATATATATATATATATATATATATATATATATAAATTTTTTTTTTGTTTTTCCGTCTCCGCTTATCATTCATAGTCGTTTGACATCAACATTTTTCCGAAATTCCGAGATGAAGCCCATTGCAATAGGTAGATTTTTATATGAAATCTACCTAAAATTGATCGAGACATCGCATAAACAGACGACACGTAGAAATGATTTTTCACTTAACTCAGTTGTTTACGAGTCATTGTTGTTTTAGAACTGACTTTCACAGGTTTAAGCTTGAAGACACGCCCAATTTTCCGACGTGTGAAGAGATACAGGAGACCATAGAGCACGTAATATTTTAGTGCCCACGTTTCTGAAAAGAGCGGTAGACTTGTTGAATCGGGGCACAAATTAAACCCGAGGAACATCCATTCGTGTTGGTCTTAACAAGGTTAGAACGCCGTGACCATGGTCGTAATACGGATATAAAAAAAGATAAGCCGCCTACAAAAATCAGTCATCGGGCGTGAAACCGAATTTAAATAAAATGTACAATGACACACACATGTCTTTACCTCAGCCTCTCTTTTCAGCATTTGCCCTACTTTGTTTTATGTGATTGTGTTTTTCTTTGTATTTGTTTTTTGTTAAAAATTCGAGACTGTCGTGAGTAACATTTGACCCACTACTTAATTTTAATGCCAATTGTCAACAGGTGAACTCGAGACCGAAAAACAAGAACAATACATGGAAAGCACTAATTGGTGGTTTATTATGCAAAGACAGTAATTGGGCAAAGGCAAAAAACACAATAATTGCAATATGTAAAGCTATAGAAAAATCTATTTCAAATTATGTTGCACCCATATGGGCACCCCAAGTAGCTGAATCTCACTGGAATAAGTTGTGAATAACACAAAACCCTGCCTTGGGAACTACAACTGAAGGTCATTTGATGACTTACCGAGATCACCTGCACAAGGAATGTAACATATTACCGGTCCTGAAACATAATGAAATGCAAACCAAACAATATTTATGGGCCTGTCACAAAAAGCAACATCCCTGCAATGGTACCTTATTCACGACTACACCACCTAGAGGCACAAGGCGAGCTGCGAAAAGTTTCTTACATGATGTTAGATTCAACCGAGTCACCGGTCACATCGACGAGCTTATGTATACAACGTGCTTAAAAACAATACATACTAAAGCTGTTGAAGACACAATAAGAAACTACGCCTTAAATCGAGTTTTTCAGCAATCGAGCAGGCCACCACAGGTCGTTACGTAAGAGGTCAAACTGCGGCGTAGCACCAGATCCATTCTAGTGTAATTAAGATATAACAACTACATGAATGGAATTGACCAAAAAATTGTTTACCTGCCCCGCATGTGAGGGCACGCCACATGATGCAGATCACTTATTCAAGTGTCCAGAAAACCAACCTAACGAATGAAGATTGGTGGTACCACTCAAGGACAAAAGCAAAGTTCCTGAAACCGGACATGCAGCTGAAACAGTAGTGCCGCACCCGACGCTACAACAACAATATGAAATCAAATTAAAATTGTATAGGACAAAACGTAGGTCCTTATGAACGTACAACCCGCTACCGAAATTAAAATATGTGAAATTATGTTAAATATGTGAAAACTATTACAATACGTAGTTATTCATATGAAATACACCTTTAAAAAAAGAGACTTGCTACCCGTTGACCAAATGAAATATACGAGTTAGTGTTTTCTTCTTATTACACAAAATAAAATAAGGGATATTAAGAAAATTCGTAGGTTAATTAAACTATCACTAAAAATAGTTGTACTCAATACTCAAACGAAAACCGAAGAAATTCATTTTTTTGGAAATTTTCGCTTTATTTTGTAAACAAAGTTTCACAAAGATAAAATAAACAAAATAAAATAATGATAATCCATTTGATTTTCATTTTAGTATAAAATATAATGAAATTTTAGTCTAAACTACTCTAAATTTTAATTTAATTTCAAAAAGATTTATAACACGACGTCTTGAGTAGCCTTTAAAATATTCTTATTTACGGTATTTAGCTGTCAAATACTTATTTATAATTTCTTCTAAAATTCACTGAAAATTCATTCTGAGGGGAAATTTAAGTATGGGTATGTAGAGTTTTTTTGACATTTTTCAATTGCGTTATAACTCTCCAAATTTCGATATAAATATGCGATATAGCACTACAAAATGACCATCCAGGTTTTCGAAAGAACCATTCGTGTGAATCTGCTCTTAACAATGTTTTAAATGAATGGAAAGCGTATTTGGATATAAATGAATGTGTGCTTGTAGTGTTTTTAGATTTTAGGCGTGCTTTTGAAACGATCGATAGAAAAATTTTAATTGATAAACTAGAACAGTATGGTGTGAAAGGAACGGAGAAAAAATGGTTTGAAAGTTATTTAAATAATCGTTATCAAAGTACGAGACTGAATGAAGCTGTTTCAGATAAAATAAGAACGGACAATGGTGTGCCACAAGGCTCAGTGTTGGGAGCATTGCTGTTTATATTGTACATTAATGACATTGGATTATGTGTATCGAATGTGGAAATAAGGATGTTTGCTGATGACACACTGGTGTATATGCATGTAAAAGATATAAATGAAGGAATACGAATAATGAATGCAGATTTATCTAAAATTTCTGAATGGTTAGCGGTTAATAAAATGAAATTAAATCTTAGTAAAACGAAAAGTATGATTGTGTCAAAAAATAATAATTATGATCGGTTGGTGAATGAGCAAATAATTATCGAAGGAAACGTGATCGAATTTGTGGACAGTGTGAAGTATTTAGGAATGATAGTGCAAATGAACTTGTGTATGAGCAAAAATGTGGATTATGTATGTAAAAAAATAGGGAAAAAAATTGGATTTATATCAAGAGTATCCAAAAAGTTAACGATAGACGCAAAGATTAACCTGTATTATTCAATAATAGCGCCACATTTCGAATATTGTTCTACTTTGTTAATTATGTGTAATGAAGCAGAAATACAAAGACTGCAAAAATTACAAAATAAAATAATGCGCGTAATCTTAAGGGTACCAAAATGGACGAGTGTTAAGTGGATGTTGGAGACATTAGGGTGGATGAGTGTGGCTCAACGTATTGTTCTGAATGTATTTTTGTGGATATGGAAGATAAAAAATAAAAAACTACCTGAGTATATGTCGAATAATGTTATTTATAATTATGAAGCGCATCAGTATCGGCTGAGAAATATTGATGATTTTAGGCTACCGAAACATCGATCTGCATTTGGCCAAAATACAACTGAATACAAAGGACTAAAATTATTTAACCAGTTACCTCACGATGTAAAAAACGAAATTATTGAAGTTAGATTTAAAAGACAAACCATAAAGTTTATCAAAGAAAATGTCCAACTAAAACTATCCGATATTTTAAGGACGATGTAGTATATTTAATTTTCGTCAAATAATGTAAATTATAAAATGTATTTTAAGTTTAGATGGAAATGAAAAAAATGTAAATTTAATAGCATATTGCTAAATATATATAAATCAATCAATACATCAAAATATAAAACTAATGATTCAACACTCTTAGATGCCTTGGATTACTGATGCTGCTTTCCAGAATTATAAAACATTAATTGACTTTATTTCATGTGGTGAATTAATAGAAGATAGTCATACTTTGAAGTGCAATGAATGTTTAAAAAAACTTCAACAACTGGAAGAAAGATTAATAAATGATTTTGACGTTAAAGGAATCCTTCAAGTCAAATATCAACAATGGAATTTGCAATTGGGATACTTTAATAGAAACTGTAGAAGAATTTATGAAAAAATTTATTTACCGTTTACAAATTTTGATAACACACAACTTTATAGCAAAACAGCAATCTACATTCATTGAGGAAAGAAAAAAAAATTAGAACCAGGAGAGTGCTTCGTTCAAGGGGATTTTTCTGAAAACTACGCCTTCATAATTCATGATTCGGTTCAAAGTTATCATTATAATAATTCACAAGCTATTGTTCATCCATTTGTCATTTATTTTAGAAGTGCCGCAAGTGAATATATACAGCACCGAAGTTTTATACTCATTCCGGATATAAACGATCACAACAGTACTACAGTCCATCTTTTCATTACATAACTTATTGAATTAATCAGAACGCATATAAATTATAATATTAGGAAAATAATTTATAACACCGACGGTGCACCTTCTCAATATAAAAATAAACATAGCCTAATTAGCTTATGCCACCATAAAAAAGACTTTAAGGTTGATGCAGAATGGCATTTTCATGCTACCAGCCATGGAAAGGGACCTTGCGATGGGATTGGTGGTACACTGAAGCGTGCTGCACACCGTTATAGTATGGGGAGCAGAGATATTATTGATACACCAAAAAAACTTTTCGAATGGGCTTTAAAATGGGAATCTACCATGAACTTTGGATACGCCGATAAAAATTAATATCAATTAACAAAAAAAAATTACAAAATCGATATAAAAATGCGATTATTATAAGTGGAACTCAAAAATTTCATTCTTTTGTACCATTAAATACTAAGACAATAATTGCAAAAATGTTTTCCAACTCAAAAGAAACTTTTGAATGTAAAATGAGTAAATAATTTTTAATAACTATATTTATTTTCTTTAACCTACATATATAATTTGTATGATATTTTAAAAAGTTTATTCAATAATAAAATATTTGTAATTTAATGTTAAAATACAATCTTTTACTTTATGATTCCATAATAACATAATACGAACATAATACTTCTCCAGTCAAAAGTTTCTAAATAGATTTAGTTATTTATACGGCTTTTTTGTTTGCAGTCGAGACTGTCAAATTATTTTTTATAAGAGTGACAAGTGATTACTAAAAGTGATAAATAAACATTTCATTTTTTTATGCCATCTAATACAAAGAAAATAATTGCAGAAGTGTTTTCCTATTCAAAAGAAACTTCTGTTTGTAAAATAAGTAAATCGTTGTAATTTTTTAAATATAATAATATAAATCATTATATTTTTAAATATAATAATATAATTATAATAACAATATAAGTGATATGTCGTAGAATAGGTGTTAAAAAGAACACCAAACTTGATTAACTTAGAGCGTGATGTGCTAATTAATAATTTAAACGAATATATTGTGCCGCATATATCGGATCATCTTTCACCTCTTAAAATAAATTTGTGTGGCAGTCTCGACTACAGAAAACAAAAAGCCGTACAAATAACTAAGTCTATTCAGGAACGTTTGACTGGAGAAGTATTAGAGTTGTCTGAAAATACAAAAATATGGCAACGTTATGAAGAAATTATTAGAAACCTAAAGATACATTTCGACAATGGGGATTATGCTGAAAAACAAAAAATGTTGTCAATTTTACCGCAAGAAATGAAAATGCAGGAGATTCAAGATATATTTGGAAGTAATGCTACGCGTCATTTGGTTGGAAGAAGTAAAACTCTACATGAAAATAATTTTCAGCTTTCATCTGCGACGGATAAAAGAGGTGTATCCACAACAGATATAAATGTTGTGAAGCAGTTCTATAAAAGTGATGAAATCAGTAGATTATTGCCAGGCAAACGAGATGCAATATCTTTTAAAAAAGGAGATGAGCGCATAAAAACACAAAAGCGCTTATTGCTATGTACATTAAATGAAGCTTATGTGGAGTTTAAAAATAAGTTTCCTGATGTGAAAATAGGATTTACTAAATTCACGTCCCTTTGACCACAAGAATGTATAAAATTATCCCAAGGAGTTCATAATGTGTGCGTGTATACCATACATCAAAATATAAAACTAATGATTCAACACTCTAAGATGTCTTGGATTACTGATGCTGCTTTCCAAAATTATAAAACATTAATTGAATTTGTTTTATGTGGTAAATTAACAGAAGATTATCATAATTTGAAGTGCAATGAATGTTTAGAAAAACTTCAACAACTGGAAGAAAAATTACTAAATGATTTTGACGTTAAAGGAATCCTTCAAGTCAAATATCAACAATGGAATACCACTGATCGATGCAATTTGGATACTTTAATATAAACTGTAGACGAATTTATCAAAAAATTTATTTACCGTTTACAAATTTTGATACCACACAACTTTATAGCGAAACAGCAATCTACATTCTTTGAGGAAAAAAAAATATTAGAAGCAGGAGAGTGCTTCGTTCAAGGGGATTTTTCTGAAAACTACGGCTTCATAATTCAGAATGCGGTTCAAGGCTATTATTATAATAATTCACAAGCTACTATTCATCCATTTGTCATTTATTTTAAAAGTGACGCAAGTGGATATATACAGCACCGAAGTTTTATACTCATTTCGGATATAAACGATCACAACAGTACTACAGTCCATCTTTTCATTACAAAACTTATTGAATTCATCAAAACGCATATAAATTCTAATATTACGAAAATAATTTATAACACTTTATAACACTGACGGTACCTTCTCAATACAAAAATAAACATAACCTAATTAACTTATGCCACCATAAAAAAGACTTTAAGGTTGATGCGGAATGGCATTTTCATGCTACCAGCCATGGAAAGGGACCTTGTGATGGAATTGGTGGTACACTGAAGCGTGCTGCATACCGTTATAGTATAGGGAGCAAAGGTATTATTAATACACCAAAAAAACTTTTCGAATGGGCTTTAAAATCGGAATCTACCATGAACTTTGGATACGCCGATAAAAATTAATATCAATTAACAAAAAAAAAATTACAAAATCGATATAAAAATGCGATTACTATAAGTGGAACTCAAAAATTTCATTCTTTTGTACCATTAAATACTAAGACAATAATTGCAAAAATGTTTTCCAACTCAAAAGAAACTTTTGAATGTGAAATAAGTGAATAATTTTTAATAACTATATTTATTTTCTTTAACCTACATATGTAATTTGTATGATATTTTAAAAAGTTTATTCAATAATAAAATATTTGTAATTTAATGTTAAAATACAATCTTTTACTTTATGATTCCATAATAACATAATACTTCTCCAGTCAAAAATTCCTAAATAGATTTAGTTATTTATACGGTTTTTTTGTTTGCAGTCGAGACAGTCAAATTATTTTTTATAAGAGTGACAAGTGATTACTAAAAGTGGTAAATAAACATTTCACTTTTTTATGCCATCTAATACAAAGAAAATAATTACAGAAGTGTTTTCCTATTCAAAAGAAACTTCTGTTTGTAAAATAAGTAAATCATTTTTAACAATTTTATTTATTGTACTACATATATAATTTTTATAATATTTTAAAAAGTTCATCTAATAATAAAATATTTGATACTAAACATAAAAAAAATCTCTTAGCTTATAACGCCATTTTTATAATTTTCCTTCAGAACAAAAAAAACTGATTCCCGACAGTCATATGCGCAACAAATTTTATCTCTAAAACAAAAATAACGCGTGTCCTAAACTTTCACAAGTGGTTAGATATAAAATAAGCTTCAATTTAGTTAAAAAAAAAAAAAAGGCTATGCCATCTTTTTTTCAATTACACCGTTTTTGTACGACAACAATGTAATTATGATATTAAAAACTAAAATATAATCATTTAAAGAGAACGAAAATTATAATTTTTGATGTTCATAATAGTAGGTGGTTTTTTTATAAATTTGTTTGAATTAATCGTAAAAAATTTGTTTCTATGAAAACTTTTATTGTTGTCCTGATTTGTTATTCTTTACTCCCTAGGAAGTAAAAGATCCAATCTGCTTCCGCAAATGAAGGAGAGGAATTGGACAATGTTCACAAATTCTGGAAAAACCTATTTCCTTATATACAACTTGTGCAAAATAGTATATTATATACCTAGGTGATAAGGTAAATTTTTTACATTGAGGTGAATAAGAACCGAAATGGAGAAAATTTTTCACATTATTCACAAATTGAAATGTCAATTGATAAGCAAATGGTGAATAACTAAAAATTTTGATTTGGTTAAAGATTGTATATCATATCATTTAAAATCAAAATTTTGGTGTATTGGATATTTATTATTCAGGGTTAGGGTTTCTAATCCGGATATCCGGATATCGAATTATCCGGATTATTCGACCATATTTTGACTATTCGATTATCCGGATACTTTTTTGCAACTATCCGAATATTAAAAAACCCTTTATTTTGTAAAAAATAATCAAAATGCGTTGAAAAGTTCAAATAACTATTAACTTGCGTTGCAAAGTTTGTTAGTGCAGTGAAGTGACTACAAGTTTTAAAAATTTATTTACAGCTTTAATGTTTTGAAAACTGTAATCATTGAATATTTTATGAAACACTTCGTGAATCTGCAGTGTAAAGATATTTTACTAATATTTATTTAATGCCATATTAATTTTAAAAAAATAATCTATATTTATAAAATTGAAAGTATGTATGTTTGTCGTTTATGCATTAATACACCATTCATCCGATCATCATGAAACTTTGGGAAGTTGTTGTGTATACTTGCGCATAGGTAACAGGCAAATTTTTTTTTTAAACGGAACCCCAGGGCCATTATAATCATCTTAAGGGGTTTGCCTAAATGTTGATAATAATTTAATTTGATTTTTCTTTAAATATCGTTTTATACGGTTAGATTCCTTTGATCAATTTTTTTGTTGAACATAATTTAATGAAATTGAAAAATGAAAGTATAATCTGAAACAATTACATTTGTATATCAAAACTATACTGCCGTCATAAGCAAAAACACCATAACTACCAAAATGTTGGAACTGAGAAAAACGACAAAAACTAAAATAGTATTTGATATTTTACATATATTTTTCAATTTTACGGAGTTTTATGAATTGAAATTTTCATGTTTAGGGTGCTTTCCAAACGACGACTTATTTGTGGAACATGTTTTATTCTAAACTTATTCAAATAAGTATGATGGCGAGGTGACTTATTTAGTATCTCTTTTTCCACAAAAATTTAATCTGATATGTCAAATATATTTTTTATTTAATTTAGTGAATATCTCTCTCTAATTTGATCTAACATTTTTATAAATCAGATTAAAACTGACATAATTATAGACATTATTGTCTTGAATGATTTTTTTGACATTTTCAATATGGCGGCAAATAAGTAATAAGTATCAAATAAGTCGTCGTTTGGAAAGCACCCTTAGAGTTACTTAACCATGTTTTTATTTAGCAGGGTCATAGAATAATGCTTTGTGACTGTTAAGGCAGAATAAACTCATTTTTTACATTTTTTGAGTTACGGTGTTTGTGCTTATGACGGCAGTATATGTATTTGAATTAAACCATTATGTGTAAAAATTTTATCATCTATACAATGTGTTATTGTTATTGATAATAAACAATATGTTATAAATATGTTATTGGTTTGCAATTCTATGTATTGCATGTTTCTTCAACTAAGAAAGATAGTTGATAACATCGATTAAAAGCTCAAAATCACGAAATGGAATTCGCACAAATACTATACAAAGAAGCATAGCTTATGTGTAATCAAACATGGATAGCAAGTATGATAAACAAACTAATTAAAAATGTGGCCCTTAGCCGGCAACACGTTTGCAATTTGCATTTGCATTTGCAAACAGTTACAATGCATTAATACCAATGAATTTATAATATATGCCCGCCCGCAGGAACATATGTAAAATTTAAAATTTTGGATCTATGGATGTGACAAAGATGCCTACTTTAGTAGCTTCTATTGGCAAATCAGTTAACGTGAGATATCGTATACTACCGACAATGGCAGTAAGAAATCACTTATATTAAGGGGATAAGTGATATTTTAGGTGTGCTGGTGGATGTACTTTTTTCAATCAACGATAGTACCCTTAGTCTTAGTTATGGATTATTCTTTGACGATAACGCTCTATTTTTTTAAAAATAAAATGTGTTGGGTAGTAGGAATTACAATGAATCACAACAACACATAAGAACATGCTTTCTAAGGTGTTGATGGACGTAATTTTTTAATTTTTTAAAAGAATGAATTTTTTGCTTGCTCGAACAAATGAGCTTCCATATATTTATTATATTTGCTGGCTTGAGGTAAACAATGCGTTATATTATCTTGGTATATGCTTCTAGCACATGGATAATTAGGAACCTAATTTTAGTTTGGTTCCTGCAAATTTGAAAAAAAAAGTATATTGTTTTTATTTCCTCGATCCTATCATGAAATATTGCCCTATATCGTACATTATTATGTGAAAGGATTTATCATTAAATTTTCCATTCTTTAAGAAGAATATAAAAAAAAAATTGCGTCCATCAACGTCTTAAAAAGCATTATGTTGTAGAGCCTATGTCTTAAAAGGTTTATATGTGTTGTTGTGACACATATTGTAATTTCAAATATGTCACATATTTTGAAATTGCACAAACATTTTTGAACTTCCGTCAAAACAAAGATGTACAACGTCATTGAAGCTACAATTTTGAGTGGAAAATTCGAAGAGGAAGATGTAGTGTTGCCACGACAGACAGGCCACATATTTCAATGATCCCAACAGATTCAATCGTTTAGTTTCCAGTGCAACTCGCTTTTGCAATTACCATCAACAAAGCACACGGACAGTTACTGCAAGTATGTGGACTAGATTTGGAGGACCCGTTCTTCTCACATGGACATGGACAACTATATGTGGCTGGCGCGTTAGGAAAACCTTTTCATTTATTCGTGTACACACCAGATGGAAAAACAAAAAATAAAGTGTACCCACAAGTACTCGAATAAATAAATAGAATTAAAACGACATTTTGAAATTCGTTCCATATTAAAATAAATAAGTTGCAATAAAAATGACACAATGTTAATTGAATGTTATCTTTACGAGTTTTCTCGAGTTTTCTTGCTTATGAGATAGTGGCAATATGCGACCAATGTTAAATAAACAAAACTTTTACGCTATTTGGTGTAAAAATTAAATTTTGAGAGATTTTGTGAGTGATTAAGATCAAAGTAATTATTGTAATTCACTTGAATTTTGCAATTTGACACCATTTTTCCTTTTCATTTCTCAGAAAAACTACTTTAGAAAAGTTTTTGTGTGTTTCGTGTCGGGTACAAATACAATGCATGAGTACTGTGAACATTTGTGAATCTATTTTTTTCTGTAAAATGTTCTATATAGAGATGAGTGTTGACACACCTCTACTAATTCAACAAGTCATTTAAATTTTTTTATAGCTTACTCGAAAACTTATTCGATCGCCAATTTTTCATATATCTGAACTGATGAGCTAAAGTACTGATTATTTTTCATTCATATTTTTAAAAACTACGCTATCATTTCTCATTACTACTTTTTGAAATCATTGCTACTACGTCAACAAAATGTCTGTGCACAAACTTTATTTATAAGCGTAGCAAAGCACGCCGGGTCCTGCTAGTGTTTTATAAACTTGTGGCCCTGTCAATAAAATCTGAAGTGTTGGCTATTTTTTTAAATTTATGAGAGATGTAATTCTAAATTAGGACTCTAAGGAAATCACTAATGAAATTACTTTTGAAAGTGAAGATGAAGAAAGTCTAAGTAGTGAAGTTTGTATAAGAAATCGTGACTGCAGAAAGTACTTGAGAATGCTATTGCTTTAATTACTCATGTTGAGAAGCACAATGAAGAAAGTTCCATATTGCTGAAGAAAGATTTCATTTATTTAAATAATTATAAAAAACGGAGGGCAATTTAAATATTCTATATTGCGTATTATTACCAATAAAACCTACATCGACCGCAACGGAGCAGGTATTTGCAATTGCTGGTCTTACCAGGACAAAAATTAGAACTCGACTCAATTTCGAGACATTGTAATAATTAATTAATTAATGCAATAATTTTTTTAAAATATGAATTTTTATAAATGCATAAATAACTTCATTAATTTAATTAAATTTATCAATAATTTTATTTTTTTATTATTATTATTTATGATTTGTTACTATTTTTGTTATTTTGTGACTATGTATAAAAATTAATTAATATAGATACACGAAAAATATACATAAATGATTTAAATACCGCAAAGTAAAAAACATGTTTTATTTATTGTTTAATTATCCGGATATCCGGATTATCCGGATAATTTATTGTTTATGTATTCGATATCCGGATAATCAAATAGGTCGGATATTTAGACACCCTATTCAGGGTTGCTTAGATAGAATTTTATTTTTAATGAATTTTCTTAAAACTATATAAAAATCATAGTCTGGGAGCCCGCCGACATAAACAGCAACTCATAAATACTCTTCTATAATTTTTTGTGTGGCTTAATTACGCCTAGTCTACCACTTTTTTTTCTCTATCATAATTTTCTTAGCCGCGGCTTTTTCTCTCCAGTAATTTTTAAACTTGTCAATATCGTATTAAGCTAAAAATTTATAGATACTCTATTTTTAAAAAACTTAATACCAAGAGAAATTCATGAATCGCGAGAGAAAAAACTTGTCCGACAAAAATTTCGGTACGTTAAGGGCGTCTACCGAGTGAAACATGTAATAATAACAATTTCGAAAAATTTATGGATAACCACCTGATTTTTATGAAAAATGCTTCAAAAAGATATGTAAAATCACGTCCTTACATCGTCCGACAAGACAGATTTGCCAATTTTCCAGTCCGACAAGCGGATATTGACATTTTCACGGCGACCTAAAATTTATTCATAACAATTTCCGCTTTCGATTTTTTGCTGTTAAATGAAGCTTACAACGAGGTGAACAAGTTGTCCGACAGTAAAACATTACCATTTCCATAAAAATCGAACAAATTGTAATTTTTCAATTGAAAATCCGCGAAGGTTTACAGTATTTGCGTTTGTGAGCGTAAATACAGCATACTTCCACATAACCAGCTGTTTTTTACAGGATTACTAAAAGAAAGTCTATAGAATCGAATTGTTTAATTGTCGGACACGATATATTCTCCGATTTTCTAGTCCGACGCATGGAAATTATAGATTTTATGAAGCTTCAAATTTTTTGATGAAATTCTTTTTTGATCTTTTTAATTTATATTTTATAATTGCTATTAAGGATGTATATTACATTTATGAAATCAAAGATTTACGTCGGATTCTAAAATATATTACAGAATAAACGTTCTTGCATCGATTGGAATCAAAAAATTTAGATCTCACCGACAATTTTCGCGAAATAATCAATTTTAAAGTTATCATTCACTCTATGTTATATTCGACGGAAGTATCCAAATTTGATAGAAAAATTAAAAATTCAGAATGTTCTTGCAAAAACATTCGAAAAAAAACTTACGTTCAGTTTCTCTGTGCGATCTATGATTTTTTGAGCCAAAAAAACAGCATGGTACAAATGGATCTTGATCCATTTGTACCATGCTGTACAACCGTTTTTAGAATTATCGAAGAGGTCGTTTGCAAATTATATTCTTTGAAAAGCAAAGATGTAAATCTAAATCTAGGATGACTCGAACTCTTCAAAAAGGCATTCAGAAATAAAAATCATGATCATAAAATAATTAAGAGTAAATTGAAAGGATTAGATACTTCTAGTATGCCACTATCAAAAGAGGAATTGCTGCAACAAATTAAGCGAACCATCTACATATCCAGCGTTTGGTGTAATGCACATATGAGATGCCCCACCAATCTCGAACCTGAAAACTGTGGATGGACGTTGATTAACAATAAGTATCATTATTATTGGTTTGATGGGCCCCAAAGTCTTTCGTTTGAAGATATATCTTCAAACTTAATAGGTATGAAAATTATAAATTTCAGTAAGCCCTTATTGATCAATCTGTTCATTTTTACCCCACAGTTTTCCATAGATTTTCACATTTTTTCATAATTTTTCAGTTTTTGATGTTCATTTTCGTTCAACAGTTTTTCATAGTTCCTCACAGATTTTCTCAATTTTTTAAAAATTCATTTCTTATCGAGAAAATTACCTCAAAAAATCACCTTTTTAATTTTTAAATTAAAAAATAGGGTAGGAAAGGGTGGTTTTTTGTTGACCAGATTCTGAAAGTTGAAAATACCCTCCTATGGATTATTAAATATTTCCAAGCATCAGTAACAAAGTTGTCTGTGCTTAAAGTTAACGGACAAAAACGGATAGATTTGGTCGATAAGAGTTAATATGCGTTTCACTATTTAATGTTTCATTTACTATAGCTTTTAAAAATCAATAATTTTCCAGATTTCAATGATGATAACGAGGATGATGAGGCAAATGATAACAATAGCACAGATGAAGAAAGTTGAACTTTTTTTGATAACTCTGATGAAGAGTAAAAAAAATTTTTTACGTTTCTTCATATATATATTTTTTTATTTATTTAATGAAATTGTTAATAAAAGTTCCTATTATTAGTTTAATACATGTTATTAACTATTCACATTCCTTACCATTCATTTATTATTGTAATTAATGAAACTAAAATTATTTATGAACTTGGAAAAAATAAAGTATTGAAATGATGTTGCCGATCGATGTTTTTTTGTCGGACTATTGATTTGGCACGAAATATTTGTCCGCCACTTGTACTACAGGGTAAGTTCTGCTCTATAATATGTTAATTTCTTTTTGTCCGACGGTTATGAATAAATTTTAGGTCGCCGTGAAAATGTCAATGTCCTTGTCGGACTGGAAAATTGGCAAATCTGTCTTGTCGGACGATGTAAGGACGTGATTTTACTTACCTTTTTGAAGCATTTTTCAAAAAAATCAGGTGGTTATCCATAAATTTTTCGAAATTGTTATTATTACATGTTTCACTCGGTAGACGCCCTTAGCGTACCGAATTTTTTGTCGGACAAGTTTTTTCTCTCGCGATTCATGAATTTCTCTTGGTATTAAGTTTTTTAAAAATAGAGTATCTATAAATTTTTAGCTTAATACGATATTGACAAGTTTAAAAATTACTGGAGAGAAAAAGCCGCGGCTAAGAAAATTATGATAGAGAAAAAAAAGTGGTAGACTAGGCGTAATTAAGCCACACAAAAAATTATAGAAGAGTATTTATGAGTTGCTGTTTATGTCGGCGGGCTCCCAGACTATCACATCTAGTTTGCATTTAAAAATATAGCTTTTATTTATTTTTCACACGAAATTGAAAATCTATTCAATTTTGACGACCAAATTTAGAATTTTTTTAGTCTACAACTCACAACTAAACTAAATTTTAACAGAATTCTGTTTAACATGAACTAAAATTTGAAATAAACTAACCTAGTTGCCTTTGGAAATCAAATAATTGTCTTAAGTTTTTCATTTGAATAAAGTTTACAACATGATAATGGTGACTAAAGAAGTTTTTGCATTCATTATTATTTCATTACATTCATTCGTCGAGTCGAGTCGAGTTATTATTATTAGAATAAAATCAAAAAACTTATTATTTATTATTTTTTAATTTACTATTATTGGAATTATAAATCACTTGAAATGAATGTATTGAGTTGAATAGAATGAAAAATTGCTTTGAAAAGCGGAAGATCCGTAACAAATGTTTTATCCCAATTCCGGTCGGTTCGGGAATCGAACCGGCGTCTTTCTGATCATAGTTAATGGTTAACCATTTAACCAACTCGACCAGCGACGAGATAAAAAAAAATTTTTTGGACGATCGACTAACACTAAGTTTACACCAGTATCCAATAGATACATACTATATACTTATTAGGTCGACTATGGTCGATGTAAACAGTTATCAAAAAAGTACGTACACCAAATATTTGGTAGAATGATTTGCTACGTATCAAATTAGGTACGTAGCAAATAGGTATTATTTTTGATTGTGATTTTGCTGAAATTAAAAGTGAAAGAATTTTAGCAAGAATATAATAAATGTTTGCAGTTTTTTATATAAAAATATATATATGGAAATTCTTTTTTTCTAACCAAAAACCTAACAATGAAAAAGACGCGCTAAAAAATAAAAATTAATATTATTCATACCTATAATTAATAAGAGTTTACATCACCGTTTCAAATTTAAAAAGTATGATGGTGAAATTGGCTAGCAAATTTGATACGTAGCAAATTAGATACTGGTGTAAACTTATTGTTAACATCACAATTACTTTAATTGATCTTTAGTGTCAATTTTTTTCTTATTTTATTTATTCTACGAACACGTTTTACCGTTCTTCATACTTCAACCAAGTTGACATTGAATGAAGAATATTATGGGAGACAAATCCCAACTAGTGGAGAATGGCCACTAACCAATTTGAATTCAAGATTTTATTAAAATTTTTATCTATACGATAGCAATGGATATGGAGCTAACTATTATGTAGTTTAGAATTATAAATCAGTAGAAATGAATGTATTCAGTTGAATAGAATGAAAAATTGCTTTGAAAAGCGAAAGATCCGTACAAATTCATTTCTAGTGATTTATAATTCTAAACTACATAATTTTATTTTATTTTATTTTATTTTATTTAATTTTACCTAGGTGCTAAATACTTATTATTAGGTGTGGGGAATAATTATTAGTAACCAAGGTTGAGAAATAGTACATTATATAACAAGGATGAGAAGTAAGCTATTATTGACCGAGAACTTTTAGATACTGAGGCGCGTAGCGCCGAGGGATATAATGTCCGAGGTCTATATTAGTCTTCTCAACCTATGTATATATAGAATTTTTTTAACTACTAACACTAATTATCATATTTGCTGTGATTAGATTTTGATATTAGTCCTTTTCCATTAAATTTTTAAATATCTAAAAATATCAAGTAGCCTGGAAGTTTAGTTTCATACAAATAAAACGAAACAAAGGAATGTAATTATTATTTGTTTGTGTTTTTGGTTCATTTCAATTAAAAATAAAAGAAAATTTATTATTATTAACCTAGGTAATTTTTTGTTATTATTATTGACCTAGGTTGAGAAAAATTACTTCTCATTTGGGCATTCGAGTAAATAATGACGATTTCTCAAGTTAGTAGTAGTAAAAAAAGTAACTTTTACGCACAAACGTATTGTAAAATACATTTTACATCCTAGCTATCGTGGCTGAAAGTTGAACTTTACGCCCGTAAAATAAAATCCCGTTGCTATATAAAACATTAGTGTATTTTTCTACTTTGCCGCCCGTAAAATAATCGCCCGGAAAATAATCATAAGATTAGAACACACTAATAAATTATTGTATGAAGTTTATAGAGAAAATCATGGCATGTTTAGTATAATTTTCAAAATGTCTAGAGAGTTGAAAAAATTAAAAAATTGATTTATTCTACAATTCAGTTGTGCAGTTGTGCGTAAATCGTTTTACATACACTCAGGCTGAAAGGAAGATTACGCCCTTGGTTCAATAAAAGCCCCCGCTTCGCGTCGGGTTTCAATATGACCCGCAGGCGTAATCTCTACTTTCAGCCCTCGATATATAAATAACTATTGTCTTGGGTTTTTGAGTAAATAATCGAAATTTCTCATGCAAGTAGTAAAAAAAATTTTTTTTGTCAAAATTAAACGTTTTAAAAAGGTGGGAACATTATATGGAGTCTTATAAAAATTCATTTAATTGATTAACAATGCTAACCTGCAGCTTGACTCCGTCAATGTTCACAAATTCTGCAAAAAACTATTTCCTTTACGGCATAAAACTTAATTAACATATGACATTTTCGGATATTTCGAATTTCGTTTATAATTTATTATAATAAAAACCAACCTTATTTTGTACAAACAAATATAATAAAATAAATATATCTTACACATTTTGTAAAACCAGCTTGGTTGAATTTTAATTTATATTTTATGAACAGTCAAATTGTGTTTATTAAAAATTGTTTAATAAATTCTTAATTGTTGTTATCTAATATGGAAAACAAAGCAATTTCTTACGTCACATGTACAGTCTAAATCAAATTTGAATATACTAATAGTATTTGATTTACTATGCCGTTAATTATTCTATTTTGTTGATAAATTTATAAGAATAAATCACTGATATGAAAGTACATAATGTATGTACATCTATAAAAACATCGGTTTTCCTTTGATGTTTAATGATACATATTCGATTCCATTATTTCAAATAACGATTATAATTCACAACATTTTTATGCTAGCATTTCTTTTTGTAACAAAATATGGACAATATAAATAAAAAAATAATTAATATCAAACAACAATAAATAAATAATAATTGCTTATTCATTAATTTGTAGAATAAATATTAGAAAGATAAAGATAATAAAGTTTGTATAATGTATACGCTGAAGTAAGAAAAGATTCGAATCTATTCAATTAATCTGGATTTACAGTTAATATGGAAAATTTGGTTCAAATATTTGCTTAAGTTAAATGTTTATGGAAAGGGGTTAGATGATGAATAAGTTTACACTGAAGATTACATGAAGTGTGTGATTAGAATTTGATTTATATATTACATGAATCTTATTTCAAATGTTATAAGGATGAGTTGTGATTGATTCAAGTTGAAGATGGAATTAAGAAAGTTTAATGTGATTAGAGGGTATATTCACACAGTACCATTGTCTACGAAGTTTTCTTTTCTCAGAACATAAAAAAGAAAAGAAAAAAGTGGAAATGGATTTGTTTATTCGTGTTTTTCTTTTTGAATTAAAAAGTTAAACGAAAAGCACAATACCCAAATATTTGTCTATTACTCTACCGTAAAATAATTTTAATGTTTTTTTTTAAATGATATTTTCATTTTGATGCTTTTTTATACAATGATTTTCTTTATACAATGTTATTAGGGTTGATCATAATTAATAATCATAGAGATTAATCTGTTAAATTACCTTTGTTTTTATTATAATTTTATATTTCATCTCATTAAAAATCTTTTAATGAAAACTAATAATTATAAATTTTGCTTTTATATATCCGTTAATTTTCACCAAAACACTAACTCTCTAACGTTGAAAACAAGATACACTTTAGATTTTATTACTTTTATGATTTTTTTTTTTCAAAATACAACTTTTTTAAATAATTTTACATTTTCCTTTCCATTCAACCCCTTCTCCTTTTTTATTTCTTATAATTTTAACTTTTTATTTCACCCCTAAAATCTTTACAAAATTTTGTGATTTAATATTTTTTAAATATAACTCTTCAAATTTACTTTTACTTTTTAATTTATTTTTTGGAAAGTTTGTTACTCAATTATTCTAATTTTATAAATTGTATTATAACTACTAATTTATTTTGATTTAAAACTCCGATTATAACTTTTTTATATCTTTTGACTCATAATGAAAGAGTTAAATAAAAAAAAAAAGAAATTATTTATTACAAATAATATAATCAACAACAATTTTTTATTAATAAATGATTTAGGGTGATTTTTTAGTTTAAAAGTAATTTTAAAAAAACTTTGGAATCATTGTCTAATTCAACTAACCCTGTACTTTCCACTTTAAATTTCAACATGAAACTGAGTAAAAATCTTCAACAAGCAAACGAACGATATCTCATGGTATAAACGGCGCAAGTGTGCTTTTGGGACCAAACGAATAACGAAAATTACGTTATTAAAAATTTTGGGTTTGTTTACTTAAATTTTTGTTTTTAGTTTGTGAAACAAATTTTGGTTTCGTTATCCAAATATAAAATAAATTTTGTTAGATAATTTTAAAATTTGTATTTAATTATCTTAAATATGGTAGTTAAATTACAATAGTTATTGCCTATAGAATAAAAAATATAAAGTTCGAAATTCTGTTGAATGCACGTTTTTGTTGAATGTAACTAATCTAGTACAAATTTTGCTCATACTTTTATATTTGTACTTTTAATTCAGCATTAAAACACGATAATTTTGTTAAAATTCCTAAAAATTGACCATAAATAATCTTAAGTAAGAAACTGCAATAAGATAAGGGGAATTTTTTTAAGTTTTTCGTTATATGAAGAGTTCCTACATAAATTTTCACAACGACATTGAAATTTCTTTTCTTTGTTTAGTTTTCCGCTCCACAGAGAAATAGGAAAAACAGATGGTTTTTTACTTTTGCTCACCTGCTTAAAGTGGTTTTGTTTATTTTGCTCGAATAAATAACATCTTTTGGTATAACAGCAAATAAAAAATAATCTTTGATCTTGAAGTATGTTTCAGAAATTTATGTATGTATTGAAAATTAGATTTAATTATTATGTATATTTATTTAAGACGATTTATTTTTTGACGTTCATTAAAAGAAAGTTTTTTTTCCACAAATTCAATTAGTTCATGGAAATAATGAAAACAAATTTATCAAGGTAAAAGATAGCCGGAAATGTTATTTTTAGATTTTTTGTCTATTGGTTCATTGAGAAATAGATTGATAGATTCTAGCCGTGTTCGATTTGACTGAAGCAATTGAAGCAACTGAAAAATTCAATGCAATTGTTGTTGTTTTTTCAGTTGTTTCAGTCAAATCGAACGGCACCTTCTGTTGATTTGTTTAAGTTCCATAATTTCTTCTACGTGAATCTACGCAAATGATTGCAAATTGCAAATGAACTTCTGTTGAAATATTAATATTCGATAATTATTTGCAAACAAAATTAGATCAATTGGATACAATTATAAAAAAAATGTTTATAAAAAAAAACTATGATGATATAAATATATATTTTAAACATTTAAATAATAAGCTAATTCCAATGAATTTATGAGAATCATTTAAGTTGTTTGAAATTTCTTATACAGTTTAAATAAATATCAAATCATCAAGTTTATTTGTATTGAAAATATAATGATTCCTTAATACACGAATATTTGAGTAATAGAATTGGTCACTTTGAAAGACGAAAGAAAGCACATTAAATTTATTCTACTTTAAATAGCCTATATAAAATATGCCATTACTACCTAGGCTGTATTCTAAACCAAAACTTAATTAAAACTTATTTGTGAAGACTTACTTATTTGAATAAGGGTGGCTAAAAAGGTGACTTAGGGCAATGATACATATAAAAGAAATGTCTTTCAGACAGAAAAAATTTCGCATCTAATTGGTTGAGGGGCGGTAACAATTTTTAAATTTTAGGAAAATATTTTTGACTGAAAGACGGAAAAAATATCTTTAAGACATAAAAACATAACTTAAAAAGATATTTTTTGCTTGACAATTGAAACTGATTACTTGAAAAATGGATTTTAAAAGTAAGTTTTACCAATAATCAATTACAATTAACTTAATTTGATTATTTAATTACAATTAAAATAATTTGTTTACTTATTCATATAGATTTAGGCATTTTCACATTAGACCAAATTTTTATTTTTTTGTTGCGATTATCGCATAAATCTATATGATGAATAAGTAAACAAATTATTTTAATTGTAATTAAATAATCAAATTAAGTTAATTGTAATTGATTATTGGTAAAACTTACTTTTAAAATCCATTTTTCAAGTAATCAGTTTCAATTGTCAAGCAAAAAATATCTTTTTAGGTTATGTTTTTATGTCTTAAAGATATTTTTTCTGTCTTTCAGTCAAAAATATTTTTGTAAAATTTAAAAATTGTTACCGCCCCTCAACCAAATAGATGCGAAATGTTTTATGTCTGAAAGACTTTTCTTTTATATGTATCATCGCCCTTATTTGAAACTTTTTTTTCATAGAAAAATCTAATTTGATTTGACAGTGTGAAATATTTTTATGTTTGTTTACAATAGCATATTATTGAATTAGGAGCTAAACTTGTACTTTTTGTGTTGATTCTATAGTTTGGCGGCCGACCGTAGGAAGAGAAAAAGTCACTTTAGCTTCGAATCCAATACACTATGTTTTCGGCAAACGGTTAAATTTGTTTAAAAATACGAAATTAATGCATCAAATTTTTTATATATATGTTTTAGGTAATAAATTTTCTGAAATTAATTTTTATTGATTTTAATTCATTAAAATAAACTGAAATGCATTCTGATTGAACAAATTAATAATATCATGTTATTTTACTTTACTGCCGCCGTAAATATGAAAATTACTTTACAGCCGCTGTAAAAATATGAAAGTTACTTTACAGCCGCCGGCAGATAAAATAAAAATGGTAAATAAGACTTTAGCTACTCCCCAGCGGCTGTAAAGTTAAACTTTACAGCCGTTTGCCGAAAAAATTAGTAGATTGTATTACTAGTGCAAATGCGTTTTCCAAACAAGAGTTAGTTTGCGGCAAATAACTCGCGTTTGGAAAACGCATTCGCACTAGTAATACACACTATTTTTTGTAACAAGTGCGTAAAATTTATAAATATTTATTTAATTGTTCATTTAATCATTTATTTAACAAAGTTATAAACAAATTTAAGCTTTTTAAATAAATAAAGTGCGCCATCTTCGTTGTAATAGTTGTAAATTATACTACCTCGAAAATATAAACATAAGAATCCAACTAAAACAATACATAGGAATCCAATAAGAGCTGTCAAAATTGTGAACTTTGAAAACCTAAATAAATTGTTTTTTCTTGCAATTCAAATGATGCAATGTGTTTAAGTTGTTTTTACTATATGGTAAGTTATTTAAATTATTATTTTGATATTTTAGTGCTATAAAAATATTATATATAGATAGATATATCGATAGATTTAACTACAAATCTCACATGCAGGCGGTGTTACGGTCTAGGCTTACAAAATATTTTGTGGTCATATGTGCGGAGAAGTAGTTTTTTCTTTTATTCTATTCTAGTACAAAATTGAATAATTTTTACGCATGTGTTACAAAAACTTCTTTTTCGATCCCTAATAAAATTAAAGTAATAATTTAAAATGAAAAAAATAGTTTTGAAAACTCTTTAATTGATCAAATTAAATAAATAGTTTTAATTAAATTTATTTTCGAATTTGCTTTTTGTTGCTGTCAAAATAAATATGCTAAATCGTTTAGAATAGCTTTTAAATACATACTTATTTACTTTACTTTACACGTTTTACTTTATACGTTTTTCTAAGGCAACACAATACTGGAAGCGATAATAGTAACATTTGTATAACCGTCAATAGTTTGCGCCCATATTTTGATTTGAAACATAATTATAATGTTGAATTCTTTTCACCCAAATCCATAAAAAAAATTGATGTAAATCAAAAATTTTGGTCTATTCACGCAAAAAAATCAATTTTTTTTACGATTTACATTAAAAAAAAATATGCGTTTTTTCGACATTACTAATATCAACAAAGAAAATTTAAAAAATAAACGTTTTGTTAACGACAATTTTTATGTGTGTCACAATAACACATAAAAACCTTTTAAGACCAAGGTCCCACAACAACATACGTTCAAAGGTGTTGATGGACGTAAATCTTTCTTTTTTTGCTTTTTTTATATTTTTTGTTAAAGAATGTATGACTACACAAAAAATCCTATCACTGACAAAATATGACATAGGCCAATATTTTATGATAGAATAGAGAAAATAAAAATAAATTAAAAAGTAAATAGCAAATTTTTACAAAAATTTGCTGGAACAAAACAAAAATGTAGTTGCCAATAATCCGGCCGGTTGCATTTTCCTTGATTTCTTGAAAATTAAAGCCCACACACAGTTATATGAAGGCTCGTTTCTTCAAGGAAGCATTAGCGTCTCATCATCAAGGATTATTTCACAGCTAAGATTGAGGGTGTTACCGATAACTGAATAGTTCATCCGCCACCACCCCTAAGATGTCACCTTGGCTAGTGATATCTCACTGCTATTGCCAGTGGTATGTGATATCTCACGTTAGCTCGTATGCCAATAGCAGGGACTGCAGTGCGTGGGGTTGTCACACCCGTAGATCAAAATTAAAAAAAAAATTCAAAACAATAAAAACTGATCCCTCCATGCGGTTAATACAATAATGCAACTAACATTTAATAAATAACTCCTAGGAAATAAAAAAAACTCTAAAATCGAATTATTTGAATTAAAATATTATATTTCATTGGGCGGATGAAAAAAGATGCATCATAGAAAAAAACGAAGACGCTTTTCTAAATGAAGTAATTTAAATTAAAAACAAATATGAATGAATAAAACAAAATTATTTTATTTACAAATTAATTGAAACTAATATAAATATTTCAATACGTAATTACAGAATATGCTATTATACGAAATTTTTCAAATTTAAAAGTAGACAACCGCCATTTAAATACAAACATATTTCACATCAACTTTTGTTTTTTGTTCTTTTCAGACCCTAATTTATAAATTGATTTAGAAAAGTGAAAAGAAAACCACATAAGTTTCAAATGTTCTCTACTTTAAACCGAAATATAGATGCTAAATAAAAAATTTTGAACCTTATTATTTCCAATTTTCTTGAAACTTCGATAATCGTTTGAATAAAAACCAAATTTAACCGATTTTAATAATTTTTTGTTTCCCTCAAAAAAAAATGTTTGTAAAATTAAAAGAAATCTCTTGCTTCAACATACATTTCTGTTATTTACGACTTACGATCCTACAAATTGTTCGTTGAATTCAACAAACTGACGTCAGTTGAATTAATTTTACTAACAGTTTTTAAAGGACAGTTTGTAAATTTAGCAGACATGTCTGTTGATTATTACGAACAAAACAACAACCAAACTGTTAAAATAACGAACAAGTTTGTTAACTTTTGACCAGTGGCGTCATTTCACCAAAATCTTGGGGGGGGGCAAGAATTTAAATGACATAAAAAATATTTTTTCGTAAAACATAACATACACGTTTTTATACACACATATATTTAAAAGCATTTAAATGCATCGACTTAGAAATAAAAATAAAATGCTTCTGAGCTACATTGGTTACTCTGCTGGTCTTCTGGTGTTGTTTCATCGAAGCGAGTGCCGCAAAGTTCTGCAAAATCCCTTCATTTGTTAAAAATAATTTTAAATTTAGTATCATCTCTGCATTGTTTAAGCATCAAGATAGTAGTTTTAATTAAAGCGCTTGTGCTAGAAATTATTATATCTTTGCTTTGTAACTGTTCAGAGAGTGAATTTGTAAACGACAGCAGATCGTGCAGCATAGAAAAAAGGATGGTTTTTCTATACGATTTTTTAGATCTCGGGCATCCCGGGATTTAAAATTTATGAGTCACATAGTCCCAGGAAAAATAAAACACCACGGGATTGCAATCCCTACGTGACTCCTCTTATGTCGAATCGTTTTTTTTGTTTGTTTGTTTGTTTTCCTTTATTTGTCTCAGAGAGAAAGAGTTATGTCTACCCTAAACTGACTAGAGCCAAATCGTTAAAATGTGGGACAAAATGCAAACATTCTTCCAAATACTAACTAATTAGAATTTCTATTGCGAGAAAGTGGAACGGTGAAAACGTGCTAACTAGATTGTGCATAAATTTACTATTTAATGCTTTCCTTTACTATTTGTTTACTATTTAATTCTTCAAAAAATTCTTTTATTTTAATTGGACATTCAACCGTTAGGAAATGTGGTTGCAGTGGTTCGTACATTTTCTAAATTCTTTCTAGTGCTGGCATTACCGCCAGCCAGCGAGTTTCACTGTATCCAATAAGTTGGTTATGTTCGACATTACTTTTGCCGCAGAACTTCTTCAACGTCTCCAGTAAAGACAGTAAAATATCCAAATTTTTTTAATCCTGCCATTTAAATCAGCAGCACTTCTTATTGCATTATTTAGAATATGGGCTGCGAATCCAATACCCAATACATTCTGGTTCAAATTCGAGTTTAGCTTGTTTTTAAATTCACTTGTTTCACCCCTTGACGTGACACCACTAAAATTGGTGTTCGTGTTATCAGCGCAAATTGCAACTAACTTTTTGTCAATGTTAAATAACAACAAGAAAACAAAATAACAACAAAACTTGTTCAAGCTACTGGAGCTGGCGGCTTATAGCAACGCTTTTTATGTTTATCTGTATCTATATGTCTTTTAATATCATAATGTCCACTGTTAATTTTTAAATTCACTCCGACTGGTAATACACTAAACTTTTGCGTCGTTATATTTTGATTTTTTTTATAAAAGGATAGTCCAATTCAATATCGTATAAGAATTTACGTAAACGTTTTCTATCCGTCTTGATTTGCAGGAGAACTTTTTAAATATAATTTTAAAAATTAGTATAAATTTACCTGTTATAGTAGCTTAAAACTTTTGTTACACAAGTAAAGACTGTAAAACAATTGAAACAATTTATTTTAATTTTACTAAATAATTAATATCTTTTCTGTATTCTGTAAGTATAAGAGGTATACAGTATACCTCTCGTTCTATCTTTTGCAAATCTATACCATTTATCAAGTTTTTATGCTGTTTGCTTTGTTTGTTCTTTATTGAGAAAAAAAAATTATAAATTAGAAAATAATAATTTTACTTTTGAGCTACCTAGTTAAAATGTGTTTTAAACAGAGTTTGAAACGCTACTTATATCACTCTTTTACTTTGTCCTTTCAGTGCGTAGCTTAAAAAAAATATAACACTCCCACATACAGGAGTGAAAATAATAAAATATCATTCTTGCTACTGAATTGAAATAAATATTTTCTTTCAAATACTCAAAACTTTTACTTTTGCGTCAAATTTGATGCTTTTCAACGTAAAATGCTTGATTCGTTCAATTATTCATGCATTGTTAGAAAAATGAATATAAAGGATGACGTAGAGTGACCAATTTTCTTCTTTTACAAATCGAATGAAAGAACTGGAAAATGTAATCTGCTCCAAAGGAGTAAAATCGAAAAAAAAAAAATTTTACTCTTACGAGTAAGAACGATATTCAAATTATGAACATTTTAATTTTTGAATTTTATTTCAAAGGATTGAAATGAGTGCTCGAATAAAGACTCGTAAACTCTGGTTTGAAAATTTAAATTTTTATGAATTTATACGCAAAACTGCATCTTTTTAAGTAAAATATTTTGTATTTTATTTTTCATAATAATATTGCACTGCTTTGTTCTCTCAATATAGTTAAATCAACATATACATAACATTATACAAACTGCAAGAAAAAACTGTGAAGCCATTGCTCTGACCAAGATATTGCGCAAACTATACGTAGGTAGATGATTATTTCGATAATGCGGGCAAATGTGGTGGAAATATTTGTTTCGTGGGACGCTTCGTGGGACAGATTTCTCCGTGGGACAACGCAATAAAATGTGTGACATTTCCACGCAGCGTGGGACGTCGTGTCAGCTTACTACCCATAAACGTGCGTAAATTTTTCATTTGATTCAAAATTGTACAATTATTGCGAGCTTCTTTTAAATCTATAAGAAAAACCTACCACAAAAAAATAATAGTTTCTCCCTCCCTGTGACTGTATAAAAAAAATGAACAATTTTATGAATTAAAAATTTATAAAATGAATTTGACAGCAAGTTTTCATAACATACTTTGAAAATATTTACATAACTTAAATATTTGTTCGTGTTGTTAGAAAATATTGATTGTCCATTATAAAACATTCACTATTATAAAATCACTGGAAATAACCCAATAAATTTAAATTACTCCCGTAATTATTTTCATTCATTTTATAAAAATTAGCACAACTATCAAGAAAACTTTTGATATGTTATAGGATTTTACATTTTAGAATTATTTTTAATTTATTGTTTTTAAAAAAAGTCTTGTAAAGTTTGTACAATCTGGTATGGATAAAAAACAAGGCCAAACAGTCAGAGTTCTCCAAATAAGTGGGGTATAATTAGGTTGTGTTCTCCTGCATGTACTTACTTTTAAGTTTATATAAATTACCAATGGCCAATAACAATTGAAATTTGAATGTTAAATACTGCACTATGAACTCTCGAGGAACGCTATACTAATGAAATCGTGGCTCAGACGTGACTCAGACACGAATATCTTATAAACAAAACACAATCGTTCTTCTAAAAGCGGTGATGCCACGCACCTTATAGTACGATAGAATTTTGTCACAATACGCACCCACGGCGTTTTTGGAAGAACGATCGTGTTTTGTTTATAAAACTGATTTCATCAGAAGATTAGAAGCAATGCGACCGCCTTTCGTATCGGTGGCGCTCTAGTCCTTGATACAAAGAACGATAACGGTTTGAATATTGCGGTGGCCGGTGAACTGTACTTTAGTCGGGCCAAAATAATATGTAACGTAATAATTATATTATCAGATATATTTCAATTAATAGTATGCGATAAAATTGGTATATTAGTTAAGTAAATCTTCTAAAAATTAGACGAATTTACAAAATAACAGTGCATTGAAATTTTTATAGTGTATAATTCTATCACGATTGGATGGTTTTATTGAATTGATGTATTGATAGTATCAGATCCTTGGAGGGGGGCCAATGCCCCCCCCAGCCCTACCCAATTGACGCCCCTGCTTTTGACGTTTTATTTTATTTTATTTGTTGGTTTTATGAAATAAATTTATAAAATCTATGGCAATTTCATTGCTTTAATGATAAATACTTTTTTTAGAACCTAACTTTAAATCGAAAATATGGAGGGGCTGAAATCTCACAGCTCTGAGATATCAAGACTGCGGTCTGGGTTAAGAATTTGGATATAGTTTTCGGCAAAAAACATTTATGAGGTATTGGTTTTTAGTTTTGGGCAGCGATGTATATCAAACATAACTCTTTGTTAGTACATGTATTTTTTTATCTCTGTTTAGAAATTTATTACAAAACTAACACGAAACATCAATACTTTGCCGGAAAATTATAACAGATCATAAATTAACATAATTTAGTGAAAAGATGATACCATCAGCAAACTACTCAAAAACCTCTCCATTTAGTGTTTCGAGAAAATATTACAAAATCACAAATTCATATTTTAAAAATTCCAAAAATGTTGTAAAAATTAAATGAAATCAAACTTTTTTCAAAATTCTAAAAATATTCCAAAAATTATTACAAAATCAAAAATTAAAACTTTTTCAAAAATTCTAAAAATATTGCAAAAATTATAACAAAATCAAAGACACAAACTTTTTTCAAAATCCCAAAGTTATTTCAAAAATTGTAATAAAATCAAATATTTAAACTTTTTCTAAATCTAATAATATTCCAAAAATTCTTACAAATTCAAAAATTCAAACTTTTTCCAAAATTCTAAAAATATTGCAAAAACTAAAACAATATCAAAAATTGAAACTTTTTTCAAAATTCCAAAAATTATGATAAAATCAAAAATTTAAAATTTTTCAAAATTCTAAAAATATTCCATAAATTTATACAAAATCAAAACTTGAACCCTTTTTCAAAATTCTGAAAATATATATATATATAAAATTCACAAATTCAAGAATTCAATTTTTTTTTTCAAAATTCAAAAAATGTTCCAAAAATTCTTACAAAATCAAAAATTGAAACTTTTTTCAAAATTCTAAAAGTATATATATGAAATTCAAAAATTCTATTTTTTTCAAAATTCAAAAAATATTGCAAAAATTATAACAAAATCAAAAATTAAATCTTTTTCCAAATTCTAAAAATTTTGCAAAAATTATTACAAAAGAAATATTACAAATTTTTTTCAAAATTCCAAAAATATTTCCAAAACTATAACAAATTAAAAAATTTCCATGTCCAATTTCATTTTCAATTACATTTACGTCATAAAAACAGCAACATTTTTTTTTTCCAAAAAATTGGCTCAAAAAACAAATGAAATCGTTTTTTGATACACTTGACAACATTATTTTGACAAACTTATAATGCCATAATTTTCAATAATAATAATTAATAATAAAATTTCATTTCAAACAAACAATTAATTTTATTTTTTTCCAAAAAATTGGATAAAAAAATAAATAAAAATTTTTCTTTTGACACACTTGACAACATTTTTTTGACAAGCTTATAAAACCATAGTTCTCTATAATAATAATAAAATTTCATGTCATACAAAAAGATTTCATGTCATACAAATAATTAATTTTATTTTTTTCCAAAAAATTGAGTAAAAAAATAAATAAAAATCTTTTTTTTGACACACTTGACAACACTTTTTTGACAAACTTATAATGCCATAATTGTCTATAATAATAATAAAATTTCATGTTATACAAATAATTAATTTTATTTTTTCCAAGAAATTGGGTAAACAAATAAATAAAAATCTTTCTTTTGACACACTTGACAACATTTTTTTGAGAAACTTACAATGCAATAATCTAGTTTTTGGTATAACATACCAATCCCGACCATCAAGATTTCTCTGCATTCTTTGTTCCTACTCATTATCACTTAAAATGAACGTTTTTAAGCAAAAAACATGCATATTTCCTTGTTTTGACACACTTGCCGATTTTTTCGACACACTTCCGGTACAGTTATCGAACACATCGTAATATCGGCTCTTACCATTGAGGGTACCTATTTTTAGAATTCAAAATTTTTCAAATCCGTCGGGCGGTTTTCTAGATTTCGTCGGTTGTGACGACCGGCAGACAGACATACATTTTTTTTGTTGCTTTTTTAGAATCAGTAGGTCCTAAAACGTCGAGAAATGCCAAAAAAGTGGGGGTAAGAATTTCACTTCTGGATCATGAATGTAATACTTAGGTCTTTCAGACCGAGTAACTACTCAAAAATCTCTTAACTTAACGTTCAACAATTTCAACTTTTCAAAAACAAAAACAACCTATTATCTACCAAAACTTTAAATTTTCTATTAGTGCAAAAAATTTCTCAGAAAACTTTTTCGTTGAGGTAATGCTTCTTTTCAGACCGAAGTAATACTTTATAACTAAAACTTATTAAAAAAAAAATAGAAATAAAAATTAAAATATATAATAAAAGTTTTATTGTATTTATTTATGATAATTTATATATTTAAAAATACAAATTTCACATTTTAAAATAAAAACAAATTTATAAATCAATATAACATAAAAAGTAAAAATAAAAAAAAAATAAAATATAATATAATTAATAATATAAAAATACAAATTTCACATTTTAAAAGAAAAATTATTAAATTTATAAATCAATATAATAACATAAAAAATAAAAATAAAATAAAATAATATATAATATAATTAATAAATAAATATAAATTTTGTTATCACATTTGAAAAAAAAAATTAAAAATTCAATATCATATTTGAAAAAAATATAAATTTCGTTATCACATTTGAAAATAAAATTTAAAAAATTTCAATATCACATTTGAAAACATTCAATATAAAAGAAAAAAATTCAAGTTAATTACAGATAATCAAGGTGCATTTATTTTATCCACCACCGTCAGGAAAAAAATGCATGAAACTGATTGAAACATGGGTTTCTTATGCAGATATGTATATTATCATTCAGCGTTTTACCTGAATGATAATATAAATATCTACATAAGAAACCCATGATTCAATCAGTTTCATGCATTTTGTTTGTCTGTCTGTGCCTGATAATATAAATAGACCCTTACTTATTTTTATATTAATTTACCAGTTGTGATTTCATATATCATTTTTTTCTAAAATATGACATATTTTTTTGTGAAAATGTTTGTCGGTTCATTTCAACCTCGGCCTACGGCTTCGTGCTTTTATCAATATATAGTAGAATTTTTTTGCCAGCGAACACAAAATTTGTTTGTTATGCGCATATTGTTTGCACATGCGCATGCACATGCGCATATTGTTTGCACATTCAGTGTTTATTATATTAAAAAAAACTATTGGGGTCTCATTGAAATGGACAAAAAAAACGCATAAAATTAATAAATTACTATTGAAATTCAACCAATTGTAATAGAAAACCAAAAACTAGTAAAAATATTAATGATTTTGTAGGCAATGTAACAAAATTTTGATAATTAAAAATAATTATAATAAAAATAACGACGCCTATGGAAACAAATATCACAACAAACAAATGGTACGAACTAGAAGTAGAAATTTAACTAATATAATCGTTTTGAAAACAAATTTATCCCAAAATGAATAATACATCTCTGTTTTACTTTTTGTCTCATCTTTTATCTCTTGCTGCGTCCTATCTGTCAAAAATTCTACTATACTTAATTAAGAAATTAAGAAAGAAATTAAATAAGAAATTAAATAAGAACTTAAATAAGAAATTTAATGTCTTTCGCTCTACTTTGCCGATACATGGGTGCATTCAATGCAAGTTAAGGACAAGGGCTTAAAATAACCTTAATTTGAACAGGGTATAAGATTTTAACTGCATCAACAAAGCGATGAAAATATCGCATTAAAAGTTTAAAAGTCGTGAAATACCAGATTAAAAAAGTAAATCTTGCGCGAGATGAACTTAAGAATAAAGTGTCTGCACATGGCCCCAAAAGTTACAGCACGTCGTTGATTATTATATTAATATTATACAGTCGATTACTACTGTTGATTATTATATTAACTGTTGATTATTATATTAATATATTATAAATAAACTCTTATTTTACAAGATATTAACGTTTTTAATTAATCAGTGAAACTTATTAAACATTATACATATTATATATATATATAACGTAGAAGATTTTCGAAAATATCACATAGCAAATAATAAAGACCTGATTACACAATGTGTTTTTACATATTATGTTTTCACATTTGTAATACATTAAATTTGTGAACATTTTTGACGCCCAATATATTTTAACACATGTGATTTCCATTTTGTGAAAACACATATAATTTTAAAAAATGTCTCTGACCCATTTTATTATGTTTTATTTAACATTTGTGATTTGGGGTTTTAACCGGTTCAAACACAATAGGGCGATTTTTCTGTTCCGGTGTTTACCGCAATGGCGCTGCAAAAAGGGGAGAAAAGAATAAATTCAAAAACTTTTATATGGGATTTCATACAAAACACAACTTGAATAATTTTAAAAATTATCTATGAAATTTCTCATTTTACCACAATTGAACAATTTTAATTTGCTTATGGAGTATTATTGTCTATATTTTAATTGTAATATATAAATATATCTTATATCGTCGCTCAAAAAAGAAACATAAAAATTGCCAAAATTTCCCATACAAAGTTGTATGAAAAATTTAAACTATTTTCGTATTTGTTTTACGGACAGAAGAAAAGAAAATATTTTATATTTTATTTTAGATTTTTGAGATCAATTAAACTCAAGTAAGTAAAGAAGTAATTGGAATTTTTTCAATTCATAGGTATGGTTTGAAGTTTTTCAGAAAAAAACTTCAATTTAGATTTTTCGTGTTTCGGATCGGATTCGAACCTACCCTCGTCAGTGCCCGGCTCGAATCCTTAGGCAGACACGCTATCGATTACGCCGTTGAGGCGATGACAATTTCAAAGTTGAAACTTCTTCATCACTTATTTATTTTACTTAAGTTGAATTTTTCCACTGTCATTAGACTCCATATTATGGAAATGTTTTTACATTATATGGGATTCGAATCCGATCCGAAACACGAAAAATCTAAATTGGAGTTTTTTTCTGAAAAACTTCAAACCATACCTTTGAATTGAAAAAATTCCAATTACTTCTTTACTTACTTGAGTTTAATTGATCTCAAAAATCTAAAATAAAATTTAAATTCCCTTAATGTAGTCTAATGTTAATACATATAGAACTACAAATTGACCAAGTGTCAGCCATTGATTTCACATTGATTGGAAACAATCAATAATGACTATACAAACGTGACTTAGGATGTTAATTAGAATAGAAATGTTCCCCATTCTATGAATTCACACAAAGTATTGTCTAGAAATTTAATGCAAAAATCCCATATAATATTTTATATATTATGCTTAATATATTGTCAATAATACTTCATAAACAAATTTAAAATATTTAATTGTAGTAAAATGAGAAATTTCATAGATAACTTTTAAATTATTCAAATTGTTTTTTGTATGGAATTCCGTATAAAATTTTGTGATTTTTTCTCTTTTCCTCTTATCTTATCCCTTTTGCCTATAGGGCGATTTTTCTGTTCTGGTGTTTACCGCAATGGCGCTGCAAAAGGGGGATAAGAGAGAAAATTCAAAATCTTTTATATGGGATTTCATACAAAACACAAATTGAATAATTTTAAAAATTATCTATGAAATTTCTCATTTTTCCACAATTGAACAATTTTAATTTGCTCATGGAGTATTATTGACTATATTTTAAGCGTAATATATCAAATATTATTCTTAAGTCGCTCAAAAACGAAACATAAAAATTGCCAAAATTTCCCATACAAAGTTGTATGAAAAATTTAACCTATTTTCGTATTTGTTTTACGGACAGAAGAAAAGAAAATATTTTATATATTATGCTTAATATATTGTCAATAATACTTCATAAACAAATTTAAATTATTTAACTGTAGTAAAATGAGAAATTTCATAGATAACTTTTAAAATTATTCAAATTGTGTTTTGTATGGAATTCCATATAAAATTTTTGTGATTTTTTCTCTTATCCCCTTTTTGCAGCGCCATTGCGGTAAACATAGGAACAGAAAAATCGCCTTATAGATCCGTTCCGTTCCGTTTGTTTTTTATCCGCCTCAATCCGTTCGTTTTATAAAAAAACACAATACAACCGTCTTTAGCTATCCAAAAACTAATATTTTATTTATATTTATATTTTTATGTATTATTTTATAGATTTGTTCATATTTTATGAAATTTGTTGAAATCTGCTTATTTATATAAATATGTAGAAAAAATAAACAATACTTGAGGTTATGTCTTCCGTAAAAGTTTGAATTTGTGTTAGTGTCCGTTCCGCTTTTTTCCCCTCCGTTCATTGTGTTTTAGTTTCCGTTTTACATATAAACTGACAGTTCAAATATAACGGAGCGGACGGAACGGATCTATTGTGTTTGCACCTTTAAAGTTATAGATTGTCAATAAAAAAAATTAATATAGTGATTATGATTTTTATTTCACATTATATCGTATAATAACTAATTTAACTAACAATGGCAGATCTATGCATAAAATTACCAAGATTTAGGGTTACCAACCGTACTCTTTTAAGAGTACATGTACTCTTTTGGTGCCTAAAATATCTGTACTCTCTCTTTTCTCGTAATTACATCAAAAGTACTCTTTTTCATAATTAAACAAAAATGTATAACTTTAAAATAAATTCATAAAATTTGTAGTACATGTACTCAAACCTTGATGCCTTCCTACAATAAACACACCAAACTGCTATAAAACTATTACATTTTTCGTTTTCTGAACTACTACAACTTATAACTGTGGCGAACTACCCTTAAAATTATAGTAAAGTATTGGTGGCGACCAGCCTTAATACATTTTTGAATACATATTGTTAACGCCTAGGAAGAATTCTGACAGTTCCAAAAAAGATAACACATTTTTTCTCATTCTTGTTCGCAATAAAAAAGAAGAAGTTTCCTAAATATATTTGGCTTTCTATTTAAAAAAAATGTTATCGATTTTAAACTTAAAACATAATATATTTCAAATTAAATGTAAAATCCTAATAAAGAAACATAAAGTGTTAGTGTAAATGTAATGTGTCATATGTTTAAGATTTATCTAATAAAAGTTTGCCGCTGTAATATTGTTTCCCAAATTTTATTCACATTTTGATCGAATGGAAAAATAAAACAAAGCTCTGCTGATATTACAGAAACTATAAATAGTATTCTATGCATGATTGATGTTTTGGTTGATATATGAAGAAATAGTTGGAATATTCAACTTTACACTACACTGATCTACACGTCTTTGCTCTGCATTACTCTACTGTAAACTATAGCATATGAAAGCTATATTTGGTGACCCAGCGACTCAACGCAAACTATTGGATACGGAGTACAAGTATTTTTTAAAATATAATACAATTTTTCTTATTTCTTTATATAGTAAATTTAATTATAATATTTTTTTGATAATTTTTTTTTTACTGTTCAATTTCAATACTTTATAAAAAATGTACATATTTGGGAAACTTCTTTCTTGTTTCGGGGTTTTAGCTATCGCAATATTCGCCATTACTATTGCGACACAACACGGGGTTTTAATATTATCCGCCGCAATACTTTTCTCCCTATTTGCCGTAATGACTAGGTTTTTCTGCCACTCATTCGTGTTCCCAGCAGTTTCAGCAAGTCCACCAGAACCTGAGGATACTGCTGAATCTTCCGGACCCCAAACTTTCTCATATACTGAAGACCAGCTTGAGGCACTGGTTGCCAAGCGGATCGATGCCGCTTTGGCACGATTGAACCATGGAGGTCCTACTTCAAATCCTCCACCTCCTCTAACTTCAACTCCGTCTTCCCTACCGTCTCCAGCTACTTTTTCGGCAAATATGCCACAAAGTGACCAAGTAGCTATCGAAATTTCTCCTTTCTGGCCTGAAACACCAGACCTTTGGTTCATTATCCTAGAAGGTCAGTTCTTGTTGGGAAACATCAAGTACCAACAAACTAAGTATGGTCATCTACTTAGTATGATCACGCCCACACTGGCAAAATTAGTCAGTGATATCTTGGTAAAGCCTGACCAAGATTTTCCTTATGATAGGCTCAAAGAGGCTCTTCTAGCCCGCCTATCCAGCAGCACTTCAAACCGCATAAAAAAGGTTTTATGTGGTATGGACCTTGAGGATAAAAAGCCCTCACAGCTCTTGCGGGATATGACTGCTGTATCCCGAAATACCTTTCAAGAGGAAACTCTTAAACTTATTTGGATGGAAAAACTTCCACCCACTGTTCGAGCTACTATTTCGGTACTCAAAAATAGTTTACTAGAAACAGCCGAGATAGCAGACAATGTGCTCACTTCCCTAAGGGGATCTCAGCTCCATGCGGTAACTAACCCTGCCGCTTCTTCTCTTCCTCCTTCTTCCTCAAGTGAAATCATGTCACTTGAGGAAAAATTCAAAGAACTGGAGGCACGAAACGTGCAACTCCTCCATGCCATCGAACAGCCAAATTTCTCCCAATCTTCTCATAATTATCGGAGTAGATCTAAGGATCAAAACGATAATCACAACAGAAATTTGAATAGCTCTCCATCGCCACCACGGTCCAGGTCGCGAGTTCAAATGTATGATGGTATCTGCTACTACCATCATACTTTCCAGGGAGATGCAAACAAATGCGATCCAGAGTGCAAACAGTTCTCCAAGCACTCCGATTCCTCTGCCTCTATTTCTCCTTCAGAAAAACGAATAGACTCTTCACATGTGACGGCGTGTGATGACAGTCACTCTCAACTCCGTCTTCTGGTCCTCGACATTTCTTCGCGTAAGAACTTCCTAATTGATACAGGTGCCGAGGTATCAGTTATTCCCGCCACTGTGGAGGAAAAACTTCACAGAAAATCAGACTTCTTCCTTTACGCCGCTAACGCAACTAAAGTTAGCACGTATGGTACACGATCTCTTAATCTAAACATTGGTCTCAGACGAGCGTTCTGTCAGACCTTTGTTGTCGCCGATGTTACCATACCGATTCTGGGAGCTGATTTTCTTAATAAATATGGCCTTTTAGTGGACATCAAAAATCGACGTCTTGTCGATCCACTAACCTCCTTATTCACTTTGGCTAAAATTTCCACTTCTCCTGCACCTTCTCTTACGCTTATCAACGATTCTGTTAATATCGAAATTATCGATATTCTCAAAAATTTCAAGGACTTAACGTCCAAAAATGATCTTACCAAACCAGTGAAACATAACGTAACTCACGTTATTGAAACACATGGTCCTCCCATTTCATGTAGGTATCGTCGACTTGCTCCAGACAAACTGGCCATCGCAAAGACGGAATTTGACATTATGTTATCCCGAGGAATTTGCCGACCTTCTAACAGTCCTTGGGCTTCTCCTCTCCATCTCGTTAACAAGAAGAACGGCGAGTGGAGACCTTGCGGTGACTACCGTGCTCTAAATAATGTCTCTACTCCTGATAAATATCCGATTCCGCATATTCAGGATTTTTCGCATCAACTACATGAATGCAAAATTTTCTCCACTATCGACCTCGTCCGCGCATATCATCAAATTCCTATTGATGAGCGTGATATTGCAAAAACTGCAATTTTTACTCCATTCGGACTCTTCGAATTCGTTCGAATGACTTTTGGATTGCGAAATGCCGCGCAATCCTTCCAACGGTTTATGCACTCCCTTCTCCGAGACCTTAAATTTGTTTTCATCTACATAGATGACCTCCTTATTGCTTCTAAAACCTTTGAGGAACACCTCAAACATCTCAGGACTGTTTTCGAGCGCCTTTCCGACGCTGGTCTCATTATCAACGTTGATAAATGCAACTTTGCTAAAACCAACGTTGACTTTCTTGGACATTCCATTGATTCATCAGGAATCAAACCAACTGCTGAACGTGTCGATACTATTACGCGTTACGAACGACCTGAAACTGTTATGCAACTCCGCCGTTTCCTTGGAATGATAAATTTCTACCGCAGATTCATTCCTCACGCTGGTGGCAATCAAGCCATTCTTAACGATTTCCTTAAATTTTCAAAAAGAATGACAAACGTGTCATTCATTGGTCCGAAGACGCCATTCAAGCCTTCGACTTATGCAAGCAGCAACTCAGTGAGGCAACAACTCTTTCTCACCCCTCACACTCTGCTCAACTTGCAGTTATGGTCGACGCTTCCGACAAGGCACTTGGCGCCGTTGTTCAACAAAAAATTGACGATTGTTGGACACCTCTTAGTTTCTTCTCTGTGCGACTCAATGAAACGCAACAGAAATACAGCGCTTATGATCGCGAACTCCTTGCAGCTTACTCTGCAATCAAACATTTTCGGTATCTCCTTGAAGGTAGAATCTTCACTCTCTTCACCGATCATAAGCCACTCGTCCACGCTTTGTCGCAGAACCCTGCCAAAGCTAGTCCTCGCCAATTCCGCCATTTATTTATTTATTTATTTTACTTAAGTTGAATTTTTCCACTGTCATTAGACTCCATATTATGGAAATGTTTTTACATTATATGGGATTCGAATCCGATCCGAAACACGAAAAATCTAAATTGGAGTTTTTTTCTGAAAAACTTCAAACCATACCTTTGAATTGAAAAAATTCCAATTACTTCTTTACTTACTTGAGTTTAATTGATCTCAAAAATCTAAAATAAAATTTAAATTCCCTTAATGTAGTCTAATGTTAATACATATAGAACTACAAATTGACCAAGTGTCAGCCATTGATTTCACATTGATTGGAAACAATCAATAATGACTATACAAACGTGACTTAGGATGTTAATTAGAATAGAAATGTTCCCCATTCTATGAATTCACACAAAGTATTGTCTAGAAATTTAATGCAAAAATCCCATATAATATTTTATATATTATGCTTAATATATTGTCAATAATACTTCATAAACAAATTTAAAATATTTAATTGTAGTAAAATGAGAAATTTCATAGATAACTTTTAAATTATTCAAATTGTTTTTTGTATGGAATTCCGTATAAAATTTTGTGATTTTTTCTCTTTTCCTCTTATCTTATCCCTTTTGCCTATAGGGCGATTTTTCTGTTCTGGTGTTTACCGCAATGGCGCTGCAAAAGGGGGATAAGAGAAAAAATTCAAAAACTTTTATATGGGATTTCATACAAAACACAAATTGAATAATTTTAAAAATTATCTATGAAATTTCTCATTTTTCCACAATTGAACAATTTTAATTTGCTCATGGAGTATTATTGACTATATTTTAAGCGTAATATATCAAATATTATTCTTAAGTCGCTCAAAAACGAAACATAAAAATTGCCAAAATTTCCCATACAAAGTTGTATGAAAAATTTAACCTATTTTCGTATTTGTTTTACGGACAGAAGAAAAGAAAATATTTTATATATTATGCTTAATATATTGTCAATAATACTTCATAAACAAATTTAAATTATTTAACTGTAGTAAAATGAGAAATTTCATAGATAACTTTTAAAATTATTCAAATTGTGTTTTGTATGGAATTCCATATAAAATTTTTGTGATTTTTTCTCTTATCCCCTTTTTGCAGCGCCATTGCGGTAAACATAGGAACAGAAAAATCGCCTTATAGATCCGTTCCGTTCCGTTTGTTTTTTATCCGCCTCAATCCGTTCGTTTTATAAAAAAACACAATACAACCGTCTTTAACTATCCAAAAACTAATATTTTATTTATATTTATATTTTTATGTATTATTTTATAGATTTGTTCATATTTTATGAAATTTGTTGAAATCTGCTTATTTATATAAATATGTAGAAAAAATAAACAATACTTGAGGTTATGTCTTCCGTAAAAGTTTGAATTTGTGTTAGTGTCCGTTCCGCTTTTTTCCCCTCCGTTCATTGTGTTTTAGTTTCCGTTTTACATATAAACTGACAGTTCAAATATAACGGAGCGGACGGAACGGATCTATTGTGTTTGCACCTTTAAAGTTATAGATTGTCAATAAAAAAAATTAATATAGTGATTATGATTTTTATTTCACATTATATCGTATAATAACTAATTTAACTAACAATGGCAGATCTATGCATAAAATTACCAAGATTTAGGGTTACCAACCGTACTCTTTTAAGAGTACATGTACTCTTTTGGTGCCTAAAATATCTGTACTCTCTCTTTTCTCGTAATTACATCAAAAGTACTCTTTTTCATAATTAAACAAAAATGTATAACTTTAAAATAAATTCATAAAATTTGTAGTACATGTACTCAAACCTTGATGCCTTCCTACAATAAACACACCAAACTGCTATAAAACTATTACATTTTTCGTTTTCTGAACTACTACAACTTATAACTGTGGCGAACTACCCTTAAAATTATAGTAAAGTATTGGTGGCGACCAGCCTTAATACATTTTTGAATACATATTGTTAACGCCTAGGAAGAATTCTGACAGTTCCAAAAAAGATAACACATTTTTTCTCATTCTTGTTCGCAATAAAAAAGAAGAAGTTTCCTAAATATATTTGGCTTTCTATTTAAAAAAAATGTTATCGATTTTAAACTTAAAACATAATATATTTCAAATTAAATGTAAAATCCTAATAAAGAAACATAAAGTGTTAGTGTAAATGTAATGTGTCATATGTTTAAGATTTATCTAATAAAAGTTTGCCGCTGTAATATTGTTTCCCAAATTTTATTCACATTTTGATCGAATGGA
The DNA here is from genome assembly GCA_963693315.1 of Diogma glabrata. NCBI lineage: Eukaryota > Metazoa > Arthropoda > Insecta > Diptera > Cylindrotomidae > Diogma > Diogma glabrata. Next base: position 178,903,336 of record OY856187.1, read on the forward strand.
AAAATAAAACAAAGCTCTGCTGATATTACAGAAACTATAAATAGTATTCTATGCATGATTGATGTTTTGGTTGATATATGAAGAAATAGTTGGAATATTCAACTTTACACTACACTGATCTACACGTCTTTGCTCTGCATTACTCTACTGTAAACTATAGCATATGAAAGCTATATTTGGTGACCCAGCGACTCAACGCAAACTATTGGATACGGAGTACAAGTATTTTTTAAAATATAATACAATTTTTCTTATTTCTTTATATAGTAAATTTAATTATAATATTTTTTTGATAATTTTTTTTTTACTGTTCAATTTCAATACTTTATAAAAAATGTACATATTTGGGAAACTTCTTTCTTGTTTCGGGGTTTTAGCTATCGCAATATTCGCCATTACTATTGCGACACAACACGGGGTTTTAATATCATCCGCCGCAATACTTTTCTCCCTATTTGCCGTAATGACTAGGTTTTTCTGCCACTCATTCGTGTTCCCAGCAGTTTCAGCAAGTCCACCAGAACCTGAGGATACTGCTGAATCTTCCGGACCCCAAACTTTCTCATATACTGAAGACCAGCTTGAGGCACTGGTTGCCAAGCGGATCGATGCCGCTTTGGCACGATTGAACCATGGAGGTCCTACTTCAAATCCTCCACCTCCTCTAACTTCCACTCCGTCTTCCCTACCGTCTCCAGCTACTTTTTCGGCAAATATGCCACAAAGTGACCAAGTAGCTATCGAAATTTCTCCTTTCTGGCCTGAAACACCAGACCTTTGGTTCATTATCCTAGAAGGTCAGTTCTTGTTGGGAAACATCAAGTACCAACAAACTAAGTATGGTCATCTACTTAGTATGATCACGCCCACACTGGCAAAATTAGTCAATGATATCTTGGTAAAGCCTGACCAAGATTTTCCTTATGATAGGCTCAAAGAGGCTCTTCTAGCCCGCCTATCCAGCAGCACTTCAAACCGCATAAAAAAGGTTTTATGTGGTATGGACCTTGAGGATAAAAAGCCCTCACAGCTCTTGCGGGATATGACTGCTGTATCCCGAAATACCTTTCAAGAGGAAACTCTTAAACTTATTTGGATGGAAAAACTTCCACCCACTGTTCGAGCTACTATTTCGGTACTCAAAAATAGTTTACTAGAAACAGCCGAGATAGCAGACAATGTCCTCACTTCCCTAAGGGGATCTCAGCTCCATGCGGTAACTAACCCTGCCGCTTCTTCTCTTCCTCCTTCTTCCTCAAGTGAAATCATGTCACTTGAGGAAAAATTCAAAGAACTGGAGGCACGAAACGTGCAACTCCTCCATGCCATCGAACAGCCAAATTTCTCCCAATCTTCTCATAATTATCGGAGTAGATCTAAGGATCAAAACGATAATCACAACAGAAATTTGAATAGCTCTCCATCGCCACCACGGTCCAGGTCGCGAGTTCAAATGTATGATGGTATCTGCTACTACCATCATACTTTCCAGGGAGATGCAAACAAATGCGATCCAGAGTGCAAACAGTTCTCCAAGCACTCCGATTCCTCTGCCTCTATTTCTCCTTCAGAAAAACGAATAGACTCTTCACATGTGACGGCGTGTGATGACAGTCACTCTCAACTCCGTCTTCTGGTCCTCGACATTTCTTCGCGTAAGAACTTCCTAATTGATACAGGTGCCGAGGTATCAGTTATTCCCGCCACTGTGGAGGAAAAACTTCACAGAAAATCAGACTTCTTCCTTTACGCCGCTAACGCAACTAAAGTTAGCACGTATGGTACACGATCTCTTAATCTAAACATTGGTCTCAGACGAGCGTTCTGTCAGACCTTTGTTGTCGCCGATGTTACCATACCGATTCTCGGAGCTGATTTTCTTAATAAATATGGCCTTTTAGTGGACATCAAAAATCGACGTCTTGTCGATCCACTAACCTCCTTATTCACTTTGGCTAAAATTTCCACTTCTCCTGCACCTTCTCTTACGCTTATCAACGATTCTGTTAATATCGAAATTATCGATATTCTCAAAAATTTCAAGGACTTAACGTCCAAAAATGATCTTACCAAACCAGTGAAACATAACGTAACTCACGTTATTGAAACACATGGTCCTCCCATTTCATGTAGGTATCGTCGACTTGCTCCAGACAAACTGGCCATCGCAAAGACGGAATTTGACATTATGTTATCCCGAGGAATTTGCCGACCTTCTAACAGTCCTTGGGCTTCTCCTCTCCATCTCGTTAACAAGAAGAACGGCGAGTGGAGACCTTGCGGTGACTACCGTGCTCTAAATAATGTCTCTACTCCTGATAAATATCCGATTCCGCATATTCAGGATTTTTCGCATCAACTACATGAATGCAAAATTTTCTCCACTATCGACCTCGTCCGCGCATATCATCAAATTCCTATTGATGAGCGTGATATTGCAAAAACTGCAATTTTTACTCCATTCGGACTCTTCGAATTCGTTCGAATGACTTTTGGATTGCGAAATGCCGCGCAATCCTTCCAACGGTTTATGCACTCCCTTCTCCGAGACCTTAAATTTGTTTTCTCCTTATTGCTTCTAAAACCTTTGAGGAACACCTCAAACATCTCAGGACTGTTTTCGAGCGTCTTTCCGACGCTGGTCTCATTATCAACGTTGATAAATGCAACTTTGCTAAAACCAACGTTGACTTTCTTGGACATTCCATTGATTCATCAGGAATCAAACCAACTGCTGAACGTGTCGATACTATTACGCGTTACGAACGACCTGAAACTGTTATGCAACTCCGCCGTTTCCTTGGAATGATAAATTTCTACCGCAGATTCATTCCTCACGCTGGTGGCAATCAAGCCATTCTTAACGATTTCCTTAAATTTCCAAAAAGAATGACAAACGTGTCATTCATTGGTCCGAAGACGCCATTCAAGCCTTCGACTTATGCAAGCAGCAACTCAGTGAGGCAACAACTCTTTCTCACCCCTCACACTCTGCTCAACTTGCAGTTATGGTCGACGCTTCCGACAAGGCACTTGGCGCCGTTGTTCAACAAAAAATTGACGATTGTTGGACACCTCTTAGTTTCTTCTCTGTGCGACTCAATGAAACGCAACAGAAATACAGCGCTTATGATCGCGAACTCCTTTCAGCTTACTCTGCAATCAAACATTTTCGGTATCTCCTTGAAGGTAGAATCTTCACTCTCTTCACCGATCATAAGCCACTCGTCCACGCTTTGTCGCAGAACCCTGCCAAAGCTAGTCCTCGCCAATTCCGCCATTTAGATTTTATCAGTCAATTCACGACTGATATTCGCCACATTTCTGGAATCGATAATGTAGTCGCCGACACACTTTCTCGTATCGAGCAAATATCAATTCCAGAAAACATTAACTACGACGAAATTGCTGACGCTCAGTTCAACGATAACGAACTAAAGGAATTAGTGGACACTAGTCCCACACTTCAATTCCGATCCTTTCCAGTATCGTTTGGCAATTCTAGTGCCAAAACTATTTTATGTGATACCTCTACTGGTAATCCACGCCCCTTTATTCCAAAGCAATTTCGTCAATCTGTTTTCGATAGTCTCCACAATTTATCTCACCCAGGTGTCCACAGTTCTGCCAAACTACTTGCTGAAAAAGTCATTTGGCCATCCATTAAAAATGATGTACGACAAATGGCTCAGAACTGCCTGGCTTGCCAAAAGGCAAAAGTTTCTCGCCACACTCAATCTCCATTAGGTAATTATCCTCAAACATCTCAACGATTTTCCGAGATACATATGGACATTATTGGTCCACTTCCTACCTCTGAGGACAAACGCTATTGTGTCACAATCATTGACAGATATACTCGCTGGCCTGAAGCCATTCCTATCTCGGACATCACAGCTGAAACAGTAGCATCAGCTCTCTACTCAAATTGGATTTCGCGCTTCGGAGTACCTTCAGTAATTGTCACTGATCAGGGCTCCCAATTTGAATCCAATCTCTTCAACGAGTTGTCAAAACTTGTCGGTTTCGAACGTAAACGCACTACAAGTTACAATCCGAAATGTAACGGACTAATCGAACGTTGGCACCGAACTCTAAGATCTGCGATAATGGCCTACGACAGAACTGACTGGACACGAATATTACCGTCAATATTACTTGGTTTACGAACCACTTTCCGTGAAGATTTCCAATCTTCATCGGCTGAGCTCGTTTACGGTACTAACATACGTCTTCCATTTTTTAGCCAAAATTCTAACTCTACTCCTCAATCTGATTTTGTTTCACAATTGAAACAACATTTTGATCACCTTCGTCCCGCCATTGCATCAAGACACACTTCTCCTAAAGTTTTCATCTCCAAAAATCTCCAGTCTTGTTGGCATGTCTTCTTACGTACGGACTTAGTACGTAAAGCATTACAACCGCCATACGAAGGTCCTTTCAAAGTCATCAGTCGCGATGATAAAAATTTCGTTATTGACCGTAAAGGTCAACACATTCGAGTTTCAATCGACGGATTAAAACCTTGCTTTAGGGAACAATCTGAAGATGATGTAACTCAAAACTCAGCTACTTTGAGAACTGATCTCAGTCGCGCAGACGAAACCTCGTCTTCTACAGATAATGTCCATTCTACTTCTTCGGACACATTCCAGTCTTCTCCTTCTACCTCCACAGAAACGAAACAACGCGAAGCTAAGGCAACTGTATCTACTAAAAGGGTTAGATTTGACCCCATTCCTCAACAACATATATTCCACCCTGCATCTACAATTACGCGAGCAGGCAGAACCACTCGTACCCCTACTCGCTTCCTTCGTGCTGTAGCACACTAAATTTCTATATCGTCTCATCTTCGATGATACTAGGGGGGGAGTGTTTGTGGCGAACTACCCTTAAAATTATAGTAAAGTATTGGTGGCGACCAGCCTTAATACATTTTTGAATACATATTGTTAACGCCTAGGAAGAATTCTGACAGTTCCAAAAAAGATAACACATTTTTTCTCATTCTTGTTCGCAATAAAAAAGAAGAAGTTTCCTAAATATATTTGGCTTTCTATTTAAAAAAAATGTTATCGATTTTAAACTTAAAACATAATATATTTCAAATTAAATGTAAAATCCTAATAAAGAAACATAAAGTGTTAGTGTAAATGTAATGTGTCATATGTTTAAGATTTATCTAATAAAAGTTTGCCGCTGTAACATTGTTTCCCAAATTTTATTCACATTTTGATCGAATGGAAAAATAAAACAAAGCTCTGCTGATATTATTGCGAATTCATAGAATAGAATCACAACAATATTACAGAAACTATAAATAGTATTCTATGCATGATTGATGTTTTGGTTGATATATGAAGAAATAGTTGGAATATTCAACTTTACACTACACTGATCTACACGTCTTTGCTCTGCATTACTCTACTGTAAACTATAGCATATGAAAGCTATAGGGCGATTTTTCTGTTCCGGTGTTTACCGCAATGGCGCTTCAAAAAGGGGATTAGAGAATAAATTCAAAAAATTTTATATGGGATTTCATACAAAACACAACTTGAATAATTTTAAAAATTATCTATGAAATTTCTCATTTTTCCACAATTGAACAATTATAATTTGCTTATGGAGTATTATTGACTATATTTTAAGCGTAATATATAAAATATTATTCTTAAGTCGCTCAAAAAAGAAACATAAAAATTGCCTAAATTTCCCATACAAAGTTGTATGAAAAATTTACCCTATTTTCGTATTTGTTTTAAGGACAGAAGAAAAGAAAATATTTTATATATTATGCTTAATATATTGTCAATAATACTTCATAAACAAATTTAAATTATTTAATTGTAGTAAAATGAGAAATTTCATAGATAACTTTCAAAATTATTCAAATTGTGTTTTGTATGGAATTCCATACAAAATTTTTGTGATTTTTTCTCTTATCCCCTTTTTGCAGCGCCATTGCGGTAAACACAGGAACAGAAAAATCGCCCTATATAACAACTTCACATTATAATAATAATAATATAAGAAAAAGAATAATATTTCTCGATTACTATATTTTTAATTATTTATATATTGTTTATGAAAAATGAATTAGCCAAATGTTAATGAAAGTACCTGAAGTTCCAAAATTATTTATATGTTTTATTAGTTCGTATTATTTTATTTTGTTGTATACTATGTATGTATTTGAGAAAGAATTCATTAATTACGTAGTGTAATTTAATTTACACTATATACTAAAATAATTTACTTGTATTTTTGATTTGGGTACTATTTTTTTAGTACAAAAAATTGGTTGTTTTGAAAATGTACTTTTTTGTACTCTTAATTAAATTGCAGTTTTTGGCAAAATACTCTTTTTGATCGACCTGGATATGGTAACCCTACGCAAGATTAATTGGTAATTTATAACTTTTTCCAAAACCATTTTGTATAATGATGCAATGCAAATGACAATTAGATTTCAGTTATCGTGTGATCTAAAATTTTTGTAGAGCTATGTTTTTTATTACATATGTAATTTCAAACATTTCTATGATAAAACATATGTAAAAACCAAAACCCCCGATATATTCTACCCATTCACGCCATTTGCAATAAACAATGAACATTGCCATATGCAAAAAATTGGATTAAATTGGATTAGTGTTTTTGATTATATATTTTTGAATTTTTTTATATAGAGTTTTATTTTTCCAGATGGCGTTATGAGCGTTATGGCGATTTTTTGAATTTTTTTTATATTGAGTTTTAATTTCAAAATGGCGCTACAAGTTCACGATTTTTACTGTGCTAAAAAATGAAGAAGGCTTCTATATCGGGGGTTCTGGTAAAAACACATCGTGTATTTAGGTTTGCCAAAACTTGAGGTTGTAGACTACCATTAATTTAGATATTTTTGTTTCTCTAGTTAATTTGGTGGAAACATAGCATTATTAAATTTTCATCAAGTTGGTATTTCGTAAAAAATTGCTAACAAAATCACTAAACGTCAAAATATCATCGTAAGCAAATATTATATTCTACAATAATAAATAAAAATAAAATCTAATAAATAACACACAATGTCATCACCGGATGAGTTACTATCTTTTAAAGAATATCTGCCAAATTCAAATAGTGGTACAGCACAAATAAATATAAGTTCACCGAAACGACAAAATCAATATAATTTTACAAATGAATCAGATTTTTTAAGTGCAGGGGATTTAAGTGATGGACCCAATAAAAATCAAGATGATGTTGATTCAACCACAAAAACAAGTTATTCGTTCTTTAGTTTAGAATATTATCAACAATATTTTAATGTTGATACGGTAATGGTTGTTGATCGTATTGCAACATCGATTATACCGAAACGGGCACCCGGGAATTACCTGAAGTCACATATTGGTTTAAATCCAGATTTATATGGACCATTTTGGATTGTTACAACATTAGTGAATATACTTGTTATGCTAGCAAAATATTAATTAGTGATATTCATATTTTTTGCTTTAGATCTTTTCGATTGCGATTAGTGGCAATATTGCAAATTATTTACAAAGTGCAGAAAAAGATTATCATTGGAGGTATAATTTTCATTTGGTATCAATTTCTGGAACAGCTATCGTGTTCTACGCTTGTGTGGTTCCACTAGCGTTATGGGCCGCCTTCAAGTGGACTGTTAAACCGGTGGATCCAGATTTGGAAACTGAATGGGTTAATATTAGAAATTAAATTATTTTGTACAAGGCTTAATTTTTATTTTACTTTCTTTTCAGAGTACATTTACTCCAAATTTACTAGCATTGATTTGCATTTACGGGTATTCTCTGTCGATTTATATACCCGTTTCAATACTTTGGTTGATTCCGGTATCATTTCTTCAATGGCTGCTCTTGATAACTGCAGCATTTTTATCTGGATCCGTCCTTGTTTTTACATTGATGCCAGCATTAAGAAATTCAAAGTTTTCATTAATTATTATGATTACTATTATAACGGCGCATTTCTTATTAGCCGCTGGTTTTATGCTTTATTTTTTTCATGTACCATCACCATCTGATATTCCCTCACCAGTAATTATATCTGGTTCTAAGGTTACGCCCTTGGAATCTATAAATACAAATAACCTAATCTGAAATGAAATATTATACTTAAGGTTGTATGATTTTTTATTTTGATTTAATCAATGTGTAAATTATATAAGGTATTAATAAATAAATTAATATTACTAAAATTATTACTGATTATAATTTTTGCAGTCTTTTCGTGTAATAAACTAAAAATTTGGAGAGAGAAGTTGAATTTTTTCCTCATTAGGTATTTGTTTTTTGTAATTCAATTAGCCTCTGTAATGGTGCTATTACACACAATTTAAATTAAGCTCCCATAATCAATTTTGCAGTTACCATAATCTGAAAAGTTGAAAAATATTTTGTATGAGAAAAAGAGGGATAGCTAATGAGCGGTACCACTACGGAACGCTGCCCAGCTAAGACTGTAAGTGCTGCCGTTGACTAATTAAAGTTCGTTCGCCAGCACCCTAAGATATCATCTTGGCTAATGACATTTCCTGCCATTGCCAGTGGTATCTCACGCTAACTCATATGTCAATGGCAGGGACTGGAGTACGCAGGGTACTCAGACCCGTAGATCAACATTGATCATATTCGATCCCTTCTGCGGGATCTTGTGACTTTAAGTTGAATTTTTCTCATTAGGTATTTCTGTTTTTTGTTATACAATTATCCAATTCTAGTGTATAGTCTAATTAACTCTACGAACATATGTTTATCATACTCTAACTAAGTTAGCATTGAATGAATAACTTGTGATCTGTTTGGAAGACAATTTCCAACTAGTTGTTGTGACTAATGGTGCTATTACACACAAATTAAATTCAGCTCCCATAATCAATTTTGCAGTTACCATAATCTGAAAAGTTGATGAAAAATATTTTGTATGAGAAAAAGAGGGATAGCATGCGCGAGGTAGATATAAAAACTGGAAGAAAAGTTAGCTGATAGCAACTGACTTTTTGAAAAATTATTTGGTTTACTAATTAACTGCTAGAAAATTGTCAGATGATTTCATCTGCAAATTCAACCGGTTTAAAACCGATTTTCACATTAATTGATTTTCATATTAAAATCATAATAATAATTATATTATATTAGGTATGAAATGATTAAATATATATTTCCAAGATTTTAATGTCAAAATTTTACGTTTTCTTTACGTATTTTCGATTGACATTTTTTTTACAAATCTTAGCGCATTTTCTTTGTGTACAAGCTACAACAATTGCTCTATAATGTGTTGTCGCCATTTTTTCGTTTCATTTACTCTTACAGTATATAATTTATTTACAATTTATATACCACTAATTTAGATATAATCGATTATATAACATAATATTAATACTAAATAACTAATGATTTGTTTAGAAATTGTTGTTTAAAAATTACTATTACTTCGTAAACTTGTTTGTATTTTCTTGCAGTTTTTGTTTTTTTCGCCATCTACAGTCAAAAATAATAAATACTATCATCTGAAAAGTTGATGATAACAACTGAATTTAATGAGTGTGTAATGGTGCTATTACACACAAATTAAATTCAGTTGCTATCATCAACTTTTCAGATGATAGTATTTATTATTTTTGACTGTAGATGGCGAAAAGATCAAAAACTGCAAGAAAGTACAAATAACTTTACGAAGTAATAATAATTTTTAAACAACAATTTCTTAAAAAATCATTAGTTATTTAGTATTAATATTATATTATATAATCGATTATATCTAAATTAGTGGTATATAAATTGAAAAAAAATTATATACTGTAAAAGCAAATGAAATGTCAAAATGGCGACACCACATTATAGAGCAATTGTTGTAGCTTGTACAATAAGAAAATGCGCTAAGATTTGAAAAAAAAATGTGAATCGAAAATACGTAAAGAAAACGTAAAATTTTTACATTAAAGTCTTGAAAATATGTATTCAATCATTTTATACCTAATATAATATAATTTTTATTATGATTTTAATATGAAAATCAATTAATGTGATAATCGGTTTTAAACCGGTTGAATTTGCAGATGAAATCATCTGACGATTTTCTAGCAGTAATTGGTAATCCAAATAATTTTTCAAAAAGTCAGTTGCTATCAGCTAACTTTTCTTGCAGTTTTTATATCTATCTCGCGCATGCTATCTCTCTTTTTCTCATACAAAATATTTTTCATCAACTTTTCAGATTATGGTAACTGCAAAATTGATTATGGCAGCTGAATTTAATTTGTGTGTAATAGCACCATAATAGCACCATAAGTTAGTTGGATAGCGTGTCTGCCAAAACGGATTCGAACCATGGCGATGAGGATAGTTTGAATCCCGATCCTAAACACGTATAAGAGAAAAATGGAGTTTTTCTCTGAGAACAATCCAAAAATATACTTTGGAATTGAAAAATTCATAATAACTTAATTGCTTGAGTTTAAGTGGTAAAAAAAAACTCTAATATATAATTCAAAATTTTCAATATTCAAATCTAGTGAATTAAAAATTATTAACCAGTATTAACCAGTAACATTGTCTTTCGTATAAAATAAATATGCATTCAAATACTAACATCTACAATTTAATCAGTGTTATGGTGCTATTACACACACATTAAATTCAGCTGTTATCATCAACTTTTCAGATGATAGTATTTATTATTTTTGACTGTAGATGGCGAAAAGATCAAAAACTGCAAGAAAATACAAACAAGTTTACGAAGTAATAGTAATTTTTAAACAACAATTTCTAAACAAATCATTAGTTATTTAGTATTAATATTATATTATATAATCGATTATATCTAAATTAGTGGTATATAAATTGTAAATAAATTATATACTGTAGGAGTATATGAAACGAAAAAATGGCGACAACACATTATAGAGCAATTGTTGTAGCTTGTACACGAAGAAAATGCGCTAAGATTTGTAAAAAAAATGTCAATCTAAAATACGTAAAGAAAACGTAAAATTTTGACATTAAAATCTTGGAAATATATATTTAATCATTTTATACCTAATATAATATAATTATTATTATGATTTTAATACGAAAATCAATTAATGTGAAAATCGGTTTTAAACCGGTTGAATTTGCAGATGAAATCATCTGACAATTTTCTAGCAGTTAATTAGTAAACCAAATAATTTTTCAAAAAGTTTTTCAGTTGCAAACTAAGCTTACAAAAACCAAACAAATGATGGGAATGGTATATGTGGACCTATTCCAAACGGACCAAGAGTTTCTTGAAGTTTGGCTCTTATTCGTCAAACAACAAAGTTGAAAGTTTCAACCTCAAATAAACAAAAAACAATGCAATTTTTGGGGGCAACATGCTTTACATTTTTTAAAGTACTTAAAATAACCTTTATTTTTGTTATTTATAACGAGTTATGACGACATAAGGCTGGTACATATTGTTTTAAGCAAAAAAAAAATGTGTAAAAATCACCCCCTAATTACCACCCCAAGTAAAAACAATTGGCACCACTTCTCAAGTCGCTTTATTAATGTACTTGTAATATGCTCAAGAAGTTTGACCAGCTTATAATACTTAATTTTGAAAAAAATTGAGCTTGAAGTGAAAAAGGCAGTTTTGTAATTTTGCAAAAAATTGCCATTTCTTAAAAATAACTGAAAAATTAATGATACGCAATATTTTGTAGGATACACAATTGTTGGTTGCCTCCCAGCACGTGGAAATTCACTCACAGCTCCGTGAATTTCAAACCGCTGGACTGTTTAGATATGTATTACAAAACTAACACGAAACATCAATACGTTGATAGAAAATTATAACAGATCAAGTATTAATATAATTTAGTGAAAAGATTATACAATCAGCAAACTACTCAAAAACCTCTCCATTTAGCGTTTTGTAAAATAAAAAATTCAAACTTTTTTCAAACAAAATTCTAAAAATATTTCAAAAATTATTAAAAAATCACAGATTAAAACTTTTTTCAAAAATTCTAAAAATATTGCAAAAATTATAACAAAATCAAAAATTGTAACTTTTTCCAAAATTATAAAAATTATAATAAAATCAAAAATTTAAAATTTTTCCAAAAATTCTTACAAAATCAAAAATTGAAACTTTTTTCAAAATTCTAAAAATATGTATATATAAAATTCTATTTTTTTCAAAATTCTCAAAATATTCCAAAAATTAGGATAAAATCAAAAATTTAAACTTTTTCTAAATTCTATATTCCAAAAGTTTTTAAAAATTCAACAATTCGAACTTTTTCCAAAACTTTAAAAATATTGCAAAAATTATAACAATATCAAAAATTGAAACTTTTTCCATTATTATAAAAATTATAATAAAATCAAAAATTTGAAATTTTCCAAAATTCCAAAAATATTTCAAAAACTATAACCATCAAACGTAAGCAAACAGCTAAATTTATTTTTCCAAAAAATTATCTAAAAAAATAAATGATATCATTTTTTTGACACACTTGACATTATTTTTTTGACTTGCTTATAATTCTCAATAATAATAATAAAATTTCATGTCGTACAAACAATTAATTTTATTTTTCCAAAAAATTGGGTAAAAAAATAAATAAAAATCTTTCTTTTGACACACTTGACAACATTTTTTTGACAAACTTATAATGCCATAATTCTCAATAATAATAATAAAATTTCATTTCAAACAAAATTTTAATTTAATTTTTTTCCAAAAAATTGGGTAAAAAATAAATAAAAATCTTTCTTTTGACCCGCTTGACAACATTTTTTGACAAACTTATAATACAAAAATCTAGATTTTGGTCTCACATACCAATCCCGACCATCAAAATTTCACCAAATTCAATGTTCCTACTTGTAACAACTAAAATGAACGTTTTTTAAGCAAAAAATATGCAAATTTCCTTGTTTGGACACACTTGACGATTTTTTTGACACACTTCCGGTACAGTTATCGAACACATCGTCCTTTCAGCTCTTCCCATTGAGTAAACCTATTATTAGAAAAAAAAATTTTTCAAATCCGTCGGGCGGTTTTCTAGATTTCGTAGGTTGTGACGGCCGGTCGGCCGCACAGTGGGATTTTTTGTGCATTAAGTAATTTTTTCGAAACATAAAATTTAAAAATGTAATGATGCAGTTTTGTAGAAAATTGATTCAGTATGAAGAATCCATAAATTGTATCCCAAAAAATCGTTTATTTGTCTTTGAAATAATGAAGTAAAGTCACATGTAAATTTTGGTCCAAAATATTGAAAACTGTTTGTACGTAAGATAACTTTATTGCTCTAATTTAAATAGTGATTATTTTCAAATATAGCCTTTTTTGCGTATTTAAAAAAAAATTATAAAGTTTGCTCATATGGTTTAAAAGATGTGATAGAATAAAATTTGTTATATAATGTGCCGTGATTGCAAACTTCCTTGGAAGAAAAAAAAGGTTGTTCGGTCGTGCTAGGTGCTCCCGCTAAAATAAAATAAAAGGTAAGACTCCATACTATCAATTAAAAAAAAAAAAGTTTAAATAATTAATAATCTTTTATAAAATCATAAAATTTGTCTCCAAATTCATGAAATTTTTAATTTAAAAAAATTACAAAAGAAGAAAAACGTGATCTACGCAGGTGAAAAAGTCGAAATTTGAACTTGACCATTTTTTTTTCCTGAAACTTGGCATATAAATAGTAGGTATGGACAAAATAAAAAATACAACTTATTTTAAAATTTTTTTAAAGTGCATAGTTTGAGCATAGGGGGCACCCCAACATGTATGAAAAATGAAAATTCTGCCAATCCGATGTAACTTTGAAATTAAATTGCTCAAGAACGGCTATACCGATTTCATCAAACTTTTTTTGTTTGATAGATGATTAATTAGTCGTTTAAAAAAAAATTAATTTATTGTTTTTATAATTAATTTTTAAATAAAAATATTGAAAAAACTTTTTTAAAGATGGCGCTAGGGTCAAAGATCAATTGGAATTTAATTAATTTTTTTCTGAAAATAATTCTATTCTTACTCTAAAATATATCAAATTTACAAAGAGGCTAAAATTCTTGTTCTTGAGATATTTAATTTTAAGCATTTTTAGTACGGCTGAAATTCGAATTTTTCTTCATATTTTCAAACAACTTCCATTAACAAAAAATTTTAAAATCAACTAATTTTTAACTTTTTTATTTTTCAAATATAGCTCTAACCTTCCTTTAAAATATATAAAATTTACAAAGAGGCGTTAATTCGTGTTCTTGAGATATTTAATTTTAAAGATTTTTAGTCAGTCTAAAATTCTAATTGTTCATTATTTTTTCGAACAATTTTTATCAAACTTTAACCACTGAATTTATTTGGTATTTTTTGTATTAAATTTCTAGATATTACGATGTGTGAATTCATAGGATGAGAGAATATTTCGTTAACATCTAAGTCAACATTCTAATCAACATCCTAAGTCACGAGTGTAAAGTCATTATTGATTGTTGCCAATCAATGCGAAACTTAATATCTGACGTAAAGTCAATATGTTGTTATATTTTTGGTTAGGAAATATAGACAACATTAGGGAATTTTTAATTTCAGATTGGTTTTTGAGAACAATTAAGCTTAAGTACATATTGGAAATCACTTGAATTTTGCAATTCGAAATAACTTTTCATTTCCTCTAAAATTCCTTTAGAAAAAATTTTGTTGTGTTTCGTGTCAGAATTTGAACTACATTCATCAGAGACACATTGTTCAAATTCCGTGTGTCTTACACAACTTAGCCAAAGCGGCGATGACGAAACATATTTTAATTTTGATGTTCAGATAATTTCTAAATTGAAACTTCATCATTTTTCATATTTACTTAAGTTGAATTTTTCATCTATGATTACATATTGAAAATTGTATTTATTTGGTATTTTTTGTATTAAATTTCTAGATATTACGATGTGTGAATTCATAGGATGAGAGAATATTTCGTTAACATCTAAGTCAACATTCTAATCAACATCCTAAGTCACGAGTGTAAAGTCATTATTGATTGTTGCCAATCAATGCGAAACTTAATATCTGACGTAAAGTCAATATGTTGTTATATTTTTGGTTAGGAAATATAGACAACATTAGGGAATTTTTAATTTCAGATTGGTTTTTGAGAACAATTAAGCTTAAGTACATATTGGGAATCACTTGAATTTTGCAATTCGAAATAACTTTTCATTTCCTCTAAAATTCCTTTAGAAAAAATTTTGTTGTGTTTCGTGTCAGAATTTGAACTACATTCATCAGAGACACATTGTTCAAATTCCGTGTGTCTTACACAACTTAGCCAAAGCGGCGATGACGAAACATATTTTAATTTTGATGTTCAGATAATTTCTAAATTGAAACTTCATCATTTTTCATATTTACTTAAGTTGAATTTTTCATCTATGATTACATATTGAAAATTGTATTTATTTGGTATTTTTTGTATTAAATTTCTAGATATTACGATGTGTGAATTCATAGGATGAGAGAATATTTCGTTAACATCTAAGTCAACATTCTAATCAACATCCTAAGTCACGAGTGTAAAGTCATTATTGATTGTTGCCAATCAATGCGAAACTTAATATCTGACGTAAAGTCAATATGTTGTTATATTTTTGGTTAGGAAATATAGACAACATTAGGGAAGTTCGTTCATTACTGAAGTTCGAAACATTAAAAACACATTTTCGCTTTTATTTACAAAAATAATAAATTCAAACTAATGCGTATGTCCCTCTCTTGAATATTGAGACACGCAAAGGCTACTATCATTAAATTTAATTGAATTTCTACTGTGAAAAAAATTATTTTTTTATGATTGTTTTTTGGTTTCTCAATTCTCATTAACAGAAATGATAGATTATGAATGAAAGTCTATATTTAAATGCATGTTTTGAAATTTATTTATAAAGTAATTAGTTTTGGTAAAGAAACAAAAAGTTGTAAGAAAAAATATAATATGGGTTATATGGGCGGTGAGTGGTGGGCGTTAATTGAGGTAATAAAAGGCTCTGTGCCAATTTCAAAAACTTTGGGCCAAAAATAAATTTTAGGTTCTATGGGCGGTGGGTAGGGGGGGGGGGGGCGTGGCCAATTTTGATAAAACTTTATTTTATTCTTAATTGAGGTAATAAAAGGCTCTGTGCCAAATTTCAAAAACTTTGGACCAAATATAAATTTTGGGTTCTATGGGCGGTGGGTAGTGGGCGTGGCCAATTTTGATGAAACTTTATTTTATTCCTAATTGAGGTAATAAAAGGCTCTGTGCCAAATTTCGAAAACTTTGGGCCAAAAATAAATTTTGGGTTCTATGGGCGGTGGGTAGTGGGCGTGGCCAATTTTGATGAAACTTTATATTTTTCTTAATTGAGCTAACCGAAGGCTCAGAGCAAAATTTCAACATTCTACGAGCACTCCTTATATTTTTTGCCAAACATTGTATGAACAAACTCCACTGTGGGCCGGCCGGCCTACAGAGTACAGACAGACATACATTTTTTTGTTGCTTTCTTAGAATCAGTAGGTCCTAAAACGTCAAGAAATGCCAAAAAAGTGGGGGTAAGAATTTCACTTTGAGCTCATGAATGTAATACTTTCAGACCGAAGTAACAACCGTCAGTGTGGATCTGTCTAGATGAAAACTGATTTTCAATCTTTTGATGTTTTATATTCAATTTAATTACCATCAACTATAACTTTTGCTGAGACGGCAAGGCGCTATAACAATTAGAATCTTAACACAGATTAATTTAGAATATGTATCGTTAGATAAAATTCAACATAGAACAATAAATTAAATTTTATTTTACTTATAGTATTCATATATTTAAAAGTTGTTTGTAGACTTGACAGTGGATAGTACTACATATATACTATATGGACCATATTAGAATAATATGATAAATGTAAAAGCATTTATTGTTGTTAATTCATTAACTCAAGGGACGAATAAATTTCTCTGTTAGTTTTCAATATGAAAACAAAAATCGATTTTCTTTTGGGAGTGTGAATTGGAATAGATACCAGTAAAAGTATTAGTGTAGTAACCCAAATGGAAATGAGAAAATTGATGGAAATGTATGTTTGATCAAATTTTGATTTTTAATTTGATTTATTTTAACTCAAATTGTTTTGTTAAGGACAGTCTATCTTATTTGAAAAAAATGAAGTAGACATTATTGTTTTCCAAATAGGCTTTTCAGTTTCATAACAGCGCTCTAGTCTTAGATTCTACGTTTCATGGTATATCAATACATGTAATTTTATACACTTATCTACAAATACATATGTTGAACGAAAAACCATTATCAAAATATCCTCGCAACAATATTCAGTTTTACCATTTCTATAGGAAAAACGAATAAAATTTCCTTCAGTACGAGTTGAACTGTCTAAGGAAAATATATAAAAAATAAAAGCGCGATTAATCGCGTGTTCACTTTTTTTGCGTCACCATTTTTTATTATTATTATTATGATTAATTATTGATATAAGAAAAACAAATAAAAAATAAAATTATGATTTTGTTTTCTTAAATTTAATTCGTTTTTTAATGATTTCAAATAATTTTCACAATTTTGGTTTGTATTTTTTGTTTTTTCTTTAATTTTTTGTTATTTATTAAAGAAAAAAAAATATTTTACTTTTTGTTCCTTTTTGTAATTTTTGCATCCCAATCGATTTTTTTTCGCTACGCGTGTGATTAAACTTAAGAAAAAAGCATTTCATATGAAAAAAAAGCTTAAATAATTAAAAAGCAACAAAAAGTAAAAATGATAAAAATGAAAAATGAAAATTATTTTGAAAAATTTGAAAAGAAAAGAAAATTTGTGAAAAGTGATTTCTTCTTTTTATTTATTTTTAGTGTAAAACAAGTTACTTCTATTTATAATCATAATAATAATAAGAACAAACGTTATTATTTTATCGATTGTTTTAAATAAAATTTTTTTTATTGTTTGATTAACTTGTGTATGTGTGTTTATTTCATATAAAAAGGTAATATTCATTGATTATTTTATTTATACATAATTTTAGACTAATCAATTTTTTTCTAATCCTTTCTTTCGTGGTTTATAATAAATTACTTGTCATGTTTGTTCTAGAATAATGTTTTGTGGCATGCCATTTTGAATTTCTCCTTTCACCGTTTGATAAATGTAACATAGCTTTATTGATCAGAATATCAATAAAGCAATATTAATTTATTCGTTTTTGAGCATTACAGCCTCCTTAAAACGAATACTGAAATTGAGCAATTTTACTAAATATTGTGTTTATAATATATCAATGTATTGCGATAAAAAAATGTTGATAAAATACATTTCAAATTCATGAGTGGGATGGGAGTATACAAATTATATGGAGTTAAAGCCGGGAAATTTGTGAATGTGTATTCTTCATTCATGAGATTTGTTTGTTTTTTTATTGTTCAAGAGCATTTTTCAATAGATAGTAAAAATATCTCAAATGCTTCTCGCGTTGTTTAAAAAGTAGTAATAACGCAAAATATATAATTTAGACATATTTGGAAATTCAAAAACCGATATTTATTTTGACCAGTCAAATGTAGCAAGGTGTATTCCAATACATTGATGCAAGCATGCTGATAATCATAATCAGTCCATGCTCGTATACGCCGTCAATAAATCTTACATATACTCAGAGCCGGGACGAGGCTTAATTACGCCCTAGGCAAGAATAACATTTGAAGCCTCTGCCCCCCCCCTCTTCAGAGTTGGTTTAAACACTGTTAAAAAAATTGTTTTTTTTTAAACAAACAATGTTTTGAGCAAAAATTGTTTTTTTTTTAAATATTGCAATGTTACTTATTTACTTTCTAATACAACTGTTGTATAATGTCGTATTTTATCGTTTTTAATACATTTACACCTTACAAACCATTAAAATTTTTAAATTTTTAAAAAGTAATCACATGTCAAAATATTGGTACAAAAGATTAGTGCTGGCGGATCAGGTATTCGATTACCGACAAAAGTTCGATTGAGAAGCGCTTGCAATTCGTTTAATTTCTAAATAAAAAAGTGGCAAATATGTGTCATTACTGTGAATCGAAAGGAACATCCTAATTCTGAAAAGAAAATTGTAGATTCGGTGCGAGATTTGTAAAATTAGGTTACATATTTGATATTTCATCTCATTGACTTGACATAATATTTTCCATTACATTAATTTTTTAATGTGTTGTGTTAAAGATTTGTTGTTTAAAAGTGTTGTGTTAAAGAATTTACAATAAGTCTCACAACAATACATAGATATATTTTAAGATGCAGGCTCCAGAACTACATGCGTTCTGAGATGTTGATGAACGCTTTCTTTAAATTTTTAGGAATTGGTCGCCCCCGAGACTATTAAGTCTGGCAAAGCATTCCGTTTGTACGATGTACGGATAAAGAAATCTCTCTGAATTCTTTCACTATGACAGTGAGTGATCTCAACAGTTTGACTGTTTGCCCAAAACGACTGTAAAACAGGAAAAAGAATAAGACTGAGGCATGATGGATTCGATTTCAAATTTTAATATTTTTTACCAGATACTTAACATGGACTTAATAAAAGAGGCTGAGAACCTTTATCAAATTTTAAAAGCAGTCGCAAATTTTGGGAAGCAAATGAATGCAGTTTTAGCAAATAGGTAATTTTGAAACAGTCACGACATGATTTGGATGTTTTGGTCATTTTGGCAGCCTTAACGAATAATTACGAATGTGGATACAGTTACAACATGATTTGGATTTATTTGGCCTTGTGATCAGTGTTGCAAAACGAATAAAAATCGTAACGTATTCGTTTCGTTTTTATAGCATTATATTTATTTTTGCGGTACGTTATTTCGTTATGGAACAGAAAATTATAATATTTCCTTATGTTATAACCTTTTAGCTACGTTATTTTAAAATTAAATATAATCTTCTTAAAACTATATTTAAAAATTATTCGGGATTTTTGTGAATTTAACTCAAGTAACTGAGGAGGTAATTTGAATTTTTCAATTCAAAGGTATGTTTGGAAATATCTCAGAAAAAACTCTGTTTTTCTCTTTCAGAGTGAGTTAAAATCAAAAATTTACAAAATGCTCATTATTTTATCACAAATATCAAAAAAATTTAGAACTACCAAAACCTTTAGTTAAAGCGTGCACATAAATTGAAAAAGAGCAGATAAGTCGGATTTTATACAACCGATATTTGCATAAACATCTAAAAAATGAATTTTTAAAACGTTACGAAAGTAATTATTACTAAAAACGCTACTTAATTGTTTGTTTTAGAAAATTTTTTTTAGAAAACAAAGAAAATGAATCAGCATAACTTTCATCGAAGAAATTTGCCACAAAAATTTTCCACATTTTATAAATTCTGTACGAAATTAACTCTGTTTTGTGCAACATTTTTCTTGAAGGATTTCTGTGGAAAATTGTTTTCTTTAGATTCCAATTTATTTGGACTATAAAAAGTGAAATAAAGTAATTTGTATTTTGAGATCAATCTCAACGTCAGTCGGAATTGAGCACGTCTTTTCTAAATTTGGCTTGGTACATAACAACCTCCTAAGCCGGTTTTATACGTAAAAAGCTGGGCAACTAGTTTTAATTAATCAACCAATGAATGGAATGGTTTGAAATACCTCATCAGGTCATTCGGGACTCAGGTAATACATAGGTCACAGATTTCTTATCATAATTAAAATTTCTGAAGTTTATGTTAGCCAATAAAAACATGTCATTAGATGGAGGGAAAAATTGCTCTTGGGCATCTTGGGACAACTATTTGAGTAACTTCTGAGAATATTCAGAAATCCAGAGAATCTTAAAAAAGATTCTTACCAATCGTCTCAAAATCTCTTACCGAATCTTTTGATAATTTTCAAATAATCTTGATTATATTTGGACATACAGAGTTTCTTCAGAATCATGAGAATCTTGAAAATATGAAAAGAACCTTGGAAATCTCTAGAAAACCTTTAAATAATCTTAAAATTTTTAGGATACCTATTTTCTTTGTGATTTTCCACTCCAATTAGATATTTTAATTCAAAACAAAAAAAACGAAACTTCGTAGTATAAAATATATTAAAAACAAAATAAAACTTCACAATTTCTGCGCCCTTCAAATAAAACGCCATAGGCGAGCGCCTACCCTTTGTACCGGCACTGTATACAGTTAAGCAAATTTGCCGCAAATAACATTCAAAGCTGGTATTGGTAACATAAAAAAAGTATCCGCCATTTCTTTATCAATTTTTGAATGGAATTTTTCTTTATTGAAAATCAAATTTAATCAAATCTATATGTGCCATTATTATCTACAAGCATTTGCCATTTTATGGATTTCATGATTCTATCGTTGTAGAACTTTAGTAGTTTATCGGCAAGAAACTTGGTTAAGCTATTTTCAGTGGCTCTTTTTTGGCAGCAAATTTTTTTCAGATACTGGAAAAATGATAGTATAAACTGTCCAACCAAGGTCAGAAATTTTTTGGCAGGTCATTAAATATGTGTGTGGTCTAGGATGGTCATGATGGAAGACAACACCCTTTCGATTGACCAATTCTGAACCGTTTATTTCTACTGCTTGGGATAATCTGGTTAATTGTAAACAGTAGAATACCGAATTGATCGTTTGGTGAGGAGGTAGTGGCTGGAAATGAATAATTCCCTTCCAATCTTACCATAAAACAAAGCATGACCTTATTAGATTTCAATCTAGGCTTAGGACTCGTTTGTGGTTCATAATCGTTCTTTGAGCATGATCGTTTACGTTTCATATTATAGTATAAAGTATTTAACCCATTTTTCATCACCCGTGATGATTCGCTTAATGGCTCGATTTCGTAGCGTTTTAGCAGCATTTTATTAATGGCAATTCGGTTAATCAAATTTCCTCTTTACAGTTGCAAAATTTCATTGGATTTTTCAGTGACTGGCCGGCCAAAGCGAGACGCATCTTTGACATTAAAGTTTCTAGAACGGAACCGAAAATTATGCAGAATTTTTGCCTTTTTTATAGTGTAAAAGTATCACAAATCGTATTTTCTCAGAAATTTTCATT
The DNA here is from genome assembly GCA_963693315.1 of Diogma glabrata. Lineage (NCBI taxonomy): Eukaryota > Metazoa > Arthropoda > Insecta > Diptera > Cylindrotomidae > Diogma > Diogma glabrata. The sequence continues at coordinate 178,925,466 of OY856187.1, forward strand.
TTTAAACAGAAATCACTTTTTACACGAACGACAAATCAAATAAAGCTGATTTGACGAAACATGTATGTAAATAGAAATGTCACATTCGAAACGCGACTTCGTTTGACACAATTTAGTTACCCACAACTACTCAGTTGTGGGTAACTAAAATCAACCTATGGACGGATTATCCATATAAAAATAATCGATTGTAATTTAGTTTTCAATTTGAAACACGATCGTTTGGTTAACTTGAATTAAGACATCTGAGGAACCATTTATGCGCTGCTATAAAAATATATATTGGCATGATTATTTCATCTCACAATTTGCTCGATATGATGTTAAAAGATTCCTATCGTTTGTAAAAAATTGTTTATACTACAGAATCCATTTACCGCTGCTGGCTATTATATAATGTTAGACCTTATTCAAGTAATTAACATAAATTATATTTAAATTACTGTTGTACAGGCGAAAATATAAATTATTGTTTTATATTTTAATTTTTATTTCCACCGAAATCGGTTAGGGTTGGGTTACGTATAGAAAATATATCACGCACACGGCGATATGGTTAGTATTTATGAATTTTAATATTATATTTTTGGTTTGAAAAACGTTTCATTAGCCTTAGTGGATTTTGACCAGGTTTTATTGCAAAACATTAATTCAAAAAAAAATATCTTCTACATATTGAACGAAGTTATTTTTTCTGGAAGAATAATACAAAGGAGATCTTTTCTTCTTTACATTTCTTAAAACATGGTGGAACTTGCAGAATCCAGGAGTGCTTTTTACGCATTTAAACCATTTAAGAACTGTATCCATTTTCCCCAGATAAACGTCCATAACATGAATATGTTATTGTATAACAAAAAAATAGATAGGAATTGTTCTGTTTTGGACATCACAAAGTCGAGACACTCGTTCCTTTTGTCATTTTGAATAAAAAGTTTTTCAATTATTTCTGATTTAAATATTTAAACCCCTTATTTTGTAAATAATGTTGTGCATAGTTAAATGATAATTTATTATTTCGTTTTTAAAAATCAACAAAAACAATTATTAATAAAAGAGAAATTTTAGAAATTGTCAATTTTTTACCCTATTCGTTTTTAATAAAACAAAACTACAAAAAGATAAATATTTTGTAAATTTGAAAACGACGGATTTTGGGTTTATATTTTATTGTTTTGCGACGCAGTACTGAATTCGGAAAAAGGAATCAGCCACTTTTACTTGCTTTCACTTTGAAATTGTCATTGAGAATAAATCAGATCACATTTCTAAGAATAATTAGTCAACACTCAACACTATTCATCATATCTCAATGACAATTTATTGATAGTTTATTTTAACAATTGAATTATTTTGGAGACGATCGATCAGATAAGGGTTTGAAGTCGTAACTTTGTTTATATTATATTGAGCTTAAAAATGGTTTATATTTTAATCAAATTTACGAGCAGTCGGCAAGCACGCTATTGATAATTGAAATCAGATTCACCATTCATTTGACTGTCCCAAAAGACATTAGGAAAAATGTCAATTACCTATAACAACAAACTATTTAATTGTTTTAATGGCATAAATTTAAATGCGATTTTCTTATAGATTCATATCTGAAAGATTTAAATTTATATTTTAATACATAACTAAGCCAATTAAGGGTTAAAATAAACACGAAACATAAAACACATAAACCTCTATAAATTTTCAAAAAGGAAACAACAACGACTTTGATTTTCTATTGTTGAAATAGGAAATGAATTGATGGCTATATATTTATTATAATTATGCGTTTTTGTAAGCATACTCCGATACGCATTACACGAAATATTCTCTAAATTTAAAACAATGAACCAATCTAATAATAAGAAAAACCAAATATACCAACTCACACTCAATCAAAATCTGACCACCACCTATCCATACGCTACCCATTTTCAACCTTACAAACATATACAAAAAGTTAATGTCACCTAAAAACAAAGGGTGTATTGTTGATGCCGTTCATACACCCCAATCCCATGTACACGATAAATATTTTCAGCTGATGGAGGAGTAATAAAATTATACATATAAACATATATAACATCAAAATAGTATTAGTATTTTATGTAAGCTCGAATATTCTCCCTAGGCTTATACTACACAGAAATACAAAACAAACGAAAAAAAAAAAAAAATAAATAAAACTACCCTTCTTGTCTGGATATTGCACAATTTCTATAATTTTTAAAAATAGTCGAGGTTCAGCTTTGATCGAGTTAATGTGTATCGAAATATTCAATCGGTAGTCTGTAACGGGGTCACCAATTTTTTTTTGTTTTTTTATAATTTACCTTTTTTTATTTTTAATTTAATTTAAAAAGTTTTATGACACAAATCACAAAGAGGATTAATTGCTTTTTTATTTTTGGTTTAACATGTTTGTGCTAACATAAAATAATTCAGAACGAAGGTTATACGGTGGAATATAGAAAATCAATAAAAAGGCAGGAAGTGAAGTTCTGTAAGTTTTATGTGTGTTTTATTTTTTTGAATATTATTTTTATTTTTAAATTAATATGTTTTATTCTTTATTTGTATTTATCACGGTAACTAAATTCACTTGTATTGAATAAAATTAAATCGATTTATTTTTGTGGTGATGATGAACTCTACCGCAGCTTTTATTATTTGCTTGTTAATGTAGAGCCTGCTTTCTAATCTGTCATACGGAAGGTTTCGTTTTCGGCATTTACCAGAGCTAATTAACTATACTTTTTGGCATATTAGACGCTTTAACATCTATGCAAAATTTACAATTTTTTTATAAATATACAACTCACAAAATTTTTGCAACTTTACCAAAAATATTGTAAATTGCAAAAACAAATTATTTAAAAAAATTTACAAATTATTTTTGGATTTGAAGGAAACAGTTTGTAGTTTTTTTAAAAAAATTTATGTGTTCTATATTCATAAAAATTTTGTAAAAGCTTCCTTTATTTTTTCGAGCGGACCCAAAACTATGTCGAAAAAATGCATCTAAATAATTTTAGCCATAAATAATTTCATTGTTTAGTTTTTTTTTAAATTCGACGTGATTCATAAATACATTAAGCTTGAAAATATTTCGATCATAAATCAGAATTATGACTATCCTGTTCCCGTAGGAACAATTGCTAACAAATTCATAGCTGATATTCTTATTCCATCTGTTCGTATCACACAACTATTTAATTTATCAAAAACATGATCTAAAATCAAAATATAACAAAGTAAGGATAACATATAAAGGAGATAACCTTGTTATAACAAAAGAGAAAAGGTCATTGACTTGAAAAAAAACTTTAGTTTTGTTTGGGTTTCTAAGTTTTTGGAAAATAATTAATAATCAAACATTGTAAGGGAGGAAAAAATAGTTTATTGTGTTTTTTGATATAGGGTTGGATTGAAATCGAAATTGGACAATTGAAAGTATTTATTGTTTGATTTTTCATGTATGGTTTTTGTCGACTGTGAATTTTGTAATAAATGTTCAAACATTTTAAACTTAGAGCAAATAAAAATCAGCACCATTTGAATTCCATTCGTTTGTTTATTATTCTAATTAAGTTTTTATACGACAAAAATACAAATAAAGTAATAACAAAAATTTCTACATGAATTTTTAATCATCTTAAAACAAATCATATTTTATTAATATAGCTACTTTTTGTGTTTCAAAAACACGCAAAGTATAATAATAACAAACACAAACAGGAATATATAATTAAAGTTATATACAAAATCTGAATATTTTAATCTAACCATAAAAAAATGATAACATAAATATAATTTAATCTTTGATCATAATAAAAAAATAGAGTATAATAAAATATATATATAGACAACGAGAAGGTCGTTGTCCTTTTTGCAGGAACGAAAATAAAAAGATAAGAAAAATTGAAACCCTTAGCATAAAATTTTAATTCATGAATTTTATAACAGAGTCGAATTCACCATCTGGTTTTTATAGTAATAAATTTTAAATCAACCCTAAATTTAATAAATATATCACGTTTTATGTTGTTGAAGTTTAAATCACTTGCACAATGCGTTTCATTCCTTTTAAATTGAACACACCCTTGTTTATGCGCATGTTCGCTTTCCATTAAAATCATAAAAATGACACGCGCTTATTATGTATGTTTTATATGTGTGTCTTATCTACATTTTTTGTGATAATGAAAATTTATGCTAATTTTTTTTGTGAGGGTAACTCTTGGTTAATGTTTGAAATATTGCAAAATATTATAATAAATTATAGTTGGAAGCCTATAATGAAAATATAATTCCTGGACTTTGTTAAGGGTTTTGTAGCACATAAAATTATTCATGTAGAAGATAAGAATGATCAGACAAAATGTTTATATAATATGTTTATTTAATTTCAGAAAACACTAAGACAACATTAAGAATAAAAAACCACTTTACGACGAACATTGTCTCACCGACGCAATAAGAGCATAATTTTAAATTAACATAATTCGTACCTAACACAGAAAAGTTTGAGTGACTCCTAATATTTTAATTTTAAAGAAAAACTAATAAAAGAAAATTCTGTCTTCGAAAGCATCATTAGAAAAAAGCATAGATTATAAAGAATAAATAATACACATAAATATTCCCAAGCGAAATGAGAAATAAATAATTAATCGTATATGTACATAATACTTATATACATATTTTGACATTTTTGCTGTCTTTTAGCAATTTTGCAGTTTTTTATATATGAAAAGAGAAAAAAATATAAATAATTTGTTTATATTAAATAGTAAAATTATATGAATATATATTTAAAACAAAATTTAAGACACGATCAAAAGATCTAAAAAATTAAACGAAATTTAGAATACATAAGAAATAATAAGAAGAAAATATAAGTCATAAATTGTGCAAAGCACAAGATATTATTAATTAATTTACAACAATAATCTCTTTTGAGATTATAAAAAGGAAACCAAAAAAAAAGTTATATTAAAAATAGAAAATAAGAAATATATCAAATTTAAATAAAATGACTAACGCAATGGAAACATCTGTTCAAAATGGAGGTGCCAATGGAACTGTCGATTGTAGTCAAGAAGAATCGAAAACAAATCTGATTGTAAATTATTTACCCCAAACAATGACACAGGAGGAAATGAGATCATTATTTTCTAGTATTGGTGAATTGGAAAGTTGTAAATTGATCAGGGATAAAGTAACGGGTGAGATGGATTTATCAAATCAAAGCAAGTTTTTTATTTATTATTTATTTTTATATATTTAATTAATTAAAAGTATTAACGCATTACTTTTAAAAGAAACAAATTCTAATTACTTATATTTTGATTCTGATTTTTAATTTATGTTATTTTTGGGACAAAAAATTGCTAATTTATAATTTGTATCCCTCTATGATATTTTATTTGCAGGTAGTGATCATTTTTTTATTGTTATTGTTGAAAACGTTATATTCTAAATTTTAATTGGATTAATTATAATACATTAGTACTGCTTAACTCTCGCTTCCATTTGACCAATTATTTAATTCTGAACTTTTAAGAACTAAGTCCCAGAACAATTTGCATTCTAAAGTGTTAATAAACGCTTTTTCTACCCTTGAGGATTAAAACAATCCGAGCCTATTAATGCCGCATATCAGTTTATTTCCACTTACCGAATGATAAGAAAAACGGGGATACGAATATAATTTTCTACTGCGCACTACTAGCAATGAAATTAAAAAAACAGAGTCCCAAAGGTCCAAGAAGGAAACAAACGCCTTAAACTTGAAAACAGCAATATTCAATCCGCCAATAAAGTATTTATAAATATAGAGCATGATATAAAACAGTTTTGGTTTCAACACGGAATTTTTTAGTTAAACTATTATTCTAAAGATGAAAAACCGAACCAAGAAGTCGATAATGTAAACCCGACCATTGCCGATGTTTTGAAAGTTAATGGTTAGACGGTAATTGTTAGTATAAGCAAAAAAGATTTGTTCCTATTTTTTGCTTTTTTCACTACAGGGTGGCTCGAAATTTGTTAAAAAATTAGACAATAAAAACGAAATTTAAGTTGTGCTCGAACGGGTTAACCGATATGAATAAATTTTTTTTGTTTTAAAGATACTAAGAAAGGCTTTATAAACAAATCACACACCATTTACTGAAAACAAGTTTACCGATGATTATATTCACCTTTCTTTTGTTCAAATGGTATTAAATAATGATTTATAAAAACAATTTTAAATAATAAAATTAAATTAAATTTTTCAGTTTCAAAAATTTAATTTTCAAAGATGGCGAAACCTAACAGTACCTTTTCTTTTGTTTTTTTTTTCTAAAGATTTAGTTTTTTACCAAAAAATACTAAAATTACATTCCTAATTAAAAATTTAAATGTGTATTAAATATGTCAGGTAATATTGAAAAAACCTTACAAATTACAAAGCGTAATTGTGAATTCTTTAAGTATCAGAAACTGAAGTTTAAATTATCAATTTATAAACAATGGGCAAATACAGACTTGGCATATTTTTTTAGTACATATTCAAATGGGTTTTGCTCGACAACGATACAAAACGCCTGTCTGTAATTTTTGTATGTTTTGGGTAAAAGTTCGCATCTTTCGAAAACAAAAAAAAACAGTAAACCTACATAGTGCTTTTGAGCTTCCCCAATCTTTAAAAATTAAATTTTTGCAAAATTAAAACTGAAACATTTCGTGTAAAATAAGTAAAATTTTTTTCTAAAATTAGCTCACAAAACGATTTATTGCGATTCTAAACAAGCTTTGAAAAAAAGGAGGTCACGGGACACCAAGCAGATGTGAAACATAAAAGTTAATAGTGCAATTTATAATATAATTTTTTTTAAATTTTACAAAACAAACTCACATACAAAACAAACTCACATACCCATTGAGAGGTAAAATATGGCTAGAGGGTGACAAAGAATACTGTTACTAGTAGTATTATTAGTTACTAGTATTAACAATACTGTGCAATATAAGCAAGGAGGTGCCCCAGGAATCGACCCTTAAACCACTGTTATGGAAATTCATGTACGATGGTGTACTCAGGGTACGTATGCCCAAACAAACAGCGATTGTTGGCTATGCAGATAACATTGCCATAGTTTTTGTAGTAAAAAACCTCACGAATATTATTGCAAACTGTATCCAGACCATAATCAGCGTTAGAGCATGGCTGAACAATACAGGACTAGAGTTAGCCGATCAGAAAACGGAAGTCAAAGTAATGAGGAAAAGAAAAGTTGTGGAAAGTATCGATACCCAGGTAAGTGGACAGACCATAACATTTAACAGCACCAGGGGTATCTTAGAGTCATTTTACCACAGACTCCACTACCCGAAAATCTTCTTCAAAGACCACCTGATGTACGCTGGTGGCAAAGCCCAATGAGTGGAGCTAGTCTTGCAAGGATTATGCCAATCAATGGCGGCCCTAGACAACCGATCAAGAAGCTTCTCGGTGGTGTTAAGATTTTTGGACGTATGTGGAGCTGGAAAACCGAGATGCTAGCCGAAATTGGCACCCATATGCACCCAAAATAGCATACTTCCGTGAATTATTTAAAAAAAAGTTGTTTAATGTAATTCAAAATTAAGAATTTGTATAAATTTTGAAATAAAACTATTTTGAACAAGTTACCGTTGATTAAGATTTTTGTTATTTTTTCAAACAAATTGTATAACTATGACAACAAACAATAACAAATGTTTTGATTGGATTCTGAAATTTTGAATTGTTGGTTGCTTTGATAAATTTTTTTATAATGCTTTTTTTAGGCGAATAAAATTTTTTCTATGAGCGTAATATGTATTCATAAATCCTTTTTAGTACCTTTTAATAAAAAAAAAATAAACAAATCCGTTATTCGTTAATGTATTGTATGCTATTATAGACTCCAAATTCAAGATAATGTATTACTATATAAAGTAAGTCTTTCACGTTCTTCTTGTTAACTTTTTGTTCTTTTAATTAACTTCTTGTTCTGTAGTAATCAATATCAAATGTAGATTCTAATTTATATTGTTCGGTTTCAACCACTGTAACCAATATAGCACCAAGTGAAGTTGTTTTCACAAGTAAATTAAATTATTGTTAATTCGAATATATGTATTCAAAATAACTTTGTAACGACGGACTATTTGAACTTTTGTTCTCGAAAAATGTACTCGAAAAATTTAATCTCAATACAAAGTAAAATTATTGAATTACATAATTTTAAATATTTATATTAGACTCTTAAAATTGTTTTAAAGTGCCTCAACAAAGATGAATAAACTAATTAATTTCATCGACACAATCCATCATTTTAACACACCAAATCAAGATAAATAGTTTGAAAAATTATTAAAATTAATTATAAGTACATTTAATGAACTTTTATTTATTTAAATTAATTAAACTAGTTCATAGATTACCACAACTAAAACTTTAAGAAATTTTCCGGAAAAAATATAGTGCGTGAACAACATTGAAATAAAAAAATTTTTCTAAAAAACAAAAATTTAAAACATTTCGAAATAAAAATTTGAATGTTTTTTTTGAAAAATTAAAATAAAAGGTGTGTTAACAATACAAAAAAAATGTTAAAGTTATACTACTAGTGTTCGACATAAATGCATTCGAGAACCAACAAATTTCGAAACACCCTGTGTCAAAACTAGGAGGAATATAAAAACCATGTATTAATTTTTTTTATTATGCTAACGATTACCAAAGCTTCAAGAAAATCGGGAATAGTCGGCCTTAAATCATTGATTCGATTTTCCATCTAAAACTGATTTATCAAAAAAACTAATCGTAGTGAAAGAAAATGTATCTGGATTAGGCCAACTGAAACCTTTTCACGTTTAATCTTAATATTAGGCTTTCTCTCTCTCTAAAAAAATCTTACAAAGCAAACATAGTTCCACAACGAATCGTGTCATTTGATAAATTTGTTCAATAAAAAAAATCTTTAAAACAATCAGACAAATATAATTAAATAAATAAGTGAAATGAAATGAAAAATTATTGAAAATTCGCATGGCTCTTAAAAATTTTTTTTATTTGTATTTTTTGTATAATTCTAGTTTTCCCTGCCTCTTTATATCCTGGCTCACAGGAAGGTAGGTCTATTGTTAGTTACATAAAAAAATTTATTGTTTATATTTTTCATTCATTCTTTTTTTTTTTGTCTTTAATTTTGATTTTAAGTTAACAAAAATAAATTGCGCTTTTTTAATAATAAAACTTGTTTTAAATTAACTTTAAGCATGATATATTCAAAAATATTTACATTAAAATTACCAAAAATAGGTCAGAGTCTTGGGTATGGCTTTGTAAACTATCAACGCGCAGAAGATGCGGAAAAAGCAATTAATACATTAAATGGACTCAGACTACAAAATAAAATAATAAAGGTAAATTTACACAAATGTTAGGTGAAGAATGGAGAATACTTAAGTTTTATATCTTTTTAGGTCTCTTTTGCTCGCCCAAGCTCAGAATCAATAAAAGGAGCTAATTTATATGTGTCAGGACTTCCAAAAAATATGACACAAACAGATTTGGAATCGTTATTCAATTCATTCGGTCGTATCATAACATCTCGTATTCTCTGTGATAATATTACAGGTAAATTTAATCGAAATAAAATTGTAAATAAAAAAGGACTAATTTAATCACGATTTTATTTCAGTTATTAATTTAATTTTTTAATTATTGTTATTATTATTCTTATTATGATTATCGTTATTTGTTATTCTAACAACGATTTTACCGTTTCTCTGTTATTCAGAACATAATTTTTGTTTATTTTTGATTTTTTTCTTTTTCCTTTAGTACCACAATTTGTTACTGCAACCGGAGAAATATCTGCTGCTGGTAGGTATTTATTTTTTGTTCGTCCGTTTATACAAAAATAAATATGAAAAAGCGATATCTCAGCATAATCTCTAGTTTTACTTTTGAGTTTTATTTTATTATATTTTAATGTTTTAATTTAAAAAAAATTTATTCTTTAAATTTTTTTGTTGGTCATTTTAAGTGGTAGTTTTTGCATTTAAAATTTATTTGTGCATCTTAATTTAATCATTAGGTCTTTCCAAAGGTGTTGGTTTTATACGTTTTGATCAACGTTGTGAGGCTGAACGTGCAATAGCTGAAATGAATGGGAAAATACCAAAAGGATGTACAGAGCCTATTACTGTTAAATTTGCAAACAATCCTAGTAGTAATGCAAAAGCTTTACCACCACTTGCTGCGTATTTGACACCACAAGCAACCAGACGATTGACGGGTGCTATCCCTGCTGGACGGTTCAGGTATAAATATGGCTAATTTTTTCAAATAAAATCAATTTTATGTTTTTATATTTTTAGTATTGGTAAAAGTCCTTTGCTGGCCATCAATAAAGGCTTACAGAGGTTTGTTTAATTAACATAGGGGTTTTCACTTAACACTCAACAACAAATGCTTTTTTTTAGATATTCTCCATTAGCTGGCGATTTACTAGCAAATACAATATTACCGGGAAGTGCAATGACTGGATCTGGGTGGTGTATTTTTGTATATAATTTAGCACCCGAAACAGAAGAAAATGTGTTATGGCAATTATTTGGGCCGTTTGGTGCCGTCCAAAGTGTCAAAGTTATTCGTGATCTTCAAACAAATAAATGTAAAGGCTTTGGTTTTGTTACAATGACGAACTATGATGAAGCTGTTGTTGCGATACAATCCTTAAACGGTTACACATTAGGAAATCGTGTACTACAAGTTAGTTTCAAGACAAACAAAACTAAAACAGCTTAATTTATTTAAAATTACTATTTATAATAAATAATCATTTCGTTTTTATAAAAATGAAAATATATAATTAAAAACGAAAGAAATTGTAAAATTAATGGCAATATTTTGATATACCTAAAAATTTGATTTTAATACTAGCTGTATTTTTTTGTTTATCATTCATAATTAATACTGATCAAAGAACTGTATTTTAAAAAGAAGCTAAATATAACAGAAATTTTAAATTTTGTCTTAATTAATTCTACTAAATGTATTTAATCAGTAAAAAAAACAAAAGAAAACATACAATATAGAATTAAGTGTTATTTTAAAAATTAAAAAAAAACGATAATGTTGTTTACAATTAAAAGTCATATTCTATTAACGTTTTTAAAGACTATCTTTCTTTAATTTAATAATACACATTTTAGGAATTCAATATAAAAGCTGGTCTTAAAATTTTTTATGATTCAAAAAATCAACAGACACAGCTCTACCAAAGCACAAATTAATTTAAAAATTAAAAAAATTAGGAAATGAATCATATTTTTATTATATTTATTTATATATTTATTATATTATTATTATTATATTATTATTAGTAATTATAATCAATAAAAAATTAAAAAAAATTATTCAAATTTTTTGAAAGAGATGTAGTCATAAATTATTTAAAATAATTAATTAATTAATAAATCTCTAGTCATAATTTCAGTCATATTTATATTAAAATACATAAATTAATAACTTATTTAATTTTTTTTTAAATTAATAATTTAAATTATTCTATTTACGTAAATTAGTGGTATTTAGTATAACATTTTTATTGTATTTATTTGTTAATTTAATTTAAAACCAAAATATACTCGTGTAATGGAAATTCATGAATGATGCAAGTCACTTTGGAATCTGAAATTTGATTAGATTTGTGTTATAAAAAAGATTCTGTTTATAATAATCATTTTGAAATTAATTTTCATTTCTCACTTTCATATTTGTTCATTTAAAATTAATTATTTAATACTCATAATTTATTCATTTTACAATATTTTATTTATTATATTTTTATTAAATTAATCGTAATATACAATTGTGTTTATTTTGAATTTGTGTTTTTGTTTTTTTCCAGTGTGTGTTTATTTAATCAATATAATTTTATAAGTATTTGTGTTCTTATTTTTAATATAATTAACATCCATATAATGAACTAAAACAATAATTCAATTTATTTTCTTTCCCGATACATTTAATTTTGGATTCACTCATTCACTCTATAGTTTGATATATTATTTTTCTCCTATATAAATAAAAAATAGTGAAATTATTTTTTTAAAAAAACTTCACTTATTAATATGTGCAATAAAGAATTATTGTTAAAAGCTATTTGCAATAATTTCTTAACTTTTTTCTAATTCTCAACATACAATATTATTCGTTAAAAACCTTATAATTCATTATATGTATACACCAAACATTTTGAATTTTTAAATCAGGGTTAAATATTTTCCAATAAAATTTTGTTCTCAAAAGGTGTTGTAAATGTGCTGTGATAAATTGAAAAAAAAAATGTAGAGAACATGATAAAACAGATTGTGGTTCAGATAATGAAATGAAGAAACAGTTGTTTTAAACTTTAGTTTTAATATTATTATAAACCCTGATTTAAATACAAAAAACCGTCTCTTAACTTTAAATAATCCATATAAAATATCTTAATAATAAAACAAACAACAATTCTTTTTCGAATTAAATGTTTCGTAAATCATTAACTTAAAGACTGGCCTATAGCCTGTAAAATAACTGAGAAGTACTCATTTATTGGTTGATTCAGAATAAACGTTTTGCACAAATTTTGAAATTTATAATGTCATGTGGAGGAGTGAAAAGAAAAAAGACAAAAACATACTAATCACGTTTGTATAATCATAACCTAACAATAACAAAAATTTCGTTTTACAAAAACTACCTGATAAAATGGTTAACAAACAAATATTGTACGATGTTTTGTTTTCATAATATTATCTAACTTATCATAATGTCTATCAACTTGAACTCTGTTAATTTTTACTTCTAAGGTAATACTCAGATTGAAAGAAACTATCTAAAATACAACGAAATTGTGAAAAATAATTTTTTGTTTATTGTGAAATGAATTAAAACACAATTACGATTAGAACAAAAACCACCAAAACTGTAAACATTTTTGTAAAAAATCTATAAATTATTTAACTTTTTTAAAAGTTGCATTTTATTAAAAATTCAAAAATGTATTGAAAGGAATAAAAATATACAAAATTTAAAAAACCGTTTTATAATTTTTTGCAGTTTAAAAGGTAACTTTGTGGGTCAAAAAGACAACTATAAATAATTCACGATGAACGGCCGTTAATGTTGAAGAAAAAAGCCGTTTTCATTCTAACTTTAACGCACTACGCTTGTTGATAATATTCTTGGTAATTGCAAGTAAAAGAGCGAGAACCTTACAAAACTACTTTATGTCTATAATTTATTTCAATTTATCTATAGTTTGTAATAATTTTGATTATCATTATATAGTTTAACTTTCCTTTTAAATTTTCTTCCTTTCAAAAAGTAAAAAATAATAAATAAATTGTCAATTTGAAAAAATGAAATATGTTTTGTGATAAAAAAAAACCGATTGTTGTTTATTACAAAAACAACCGTTTGTAAATAATTAAATATTTTATCAAACAACTGAAAACGTTAAACGATAAACGATAAAGAAGTAATAAATTATGATTTTTAAAAATGCTCAAATTTTATAAAAAAATATTTACAAAATAGAAAACCTAAATAAAATGTTGTGAGAATATTGATTTTAAATTGAAATAAAAAAAATCATTATGCATATATTAATCTATGTAAGATTTTAATAAATAATCTTATTTTTTTGTCAATCTATAAAATATTAACTAGCTATATAGATGTTATAATATTGTAACTAACTCTTCATATTGTATTATGTGTTACTTCATTAATTAAAAATCAAAAGAAAATATGCTAAATTTATCTTCAATATTTATTATTACTACTATTATTCATTATATCCTTTTATTATTTTACAATTTTTGATTATAATTGATATGATAATAAAAATAATTTTTTGAGATATAATAAAAATGTACGTCAACGAAATGAGTCAAATAAAAACTTTAGACATGCATTTAATATAATTTGTGTTGATATTTGCTTACAAACGAAATCTAAAATTATATATGGGTAAACAACACTATGGGTACTATGGGTATACAACACCATAACCTTTAACGAATATTATGCTATCCATCCACCACATTACTTAAGATCTAATCGGCCCTGTAGCTCAAACTCCACTAATCCATTGGATGTGACTGGTTTTGACTCTGGTTTACCGAGAAGAACGTTGGTAGAATCAAATACGAAACTTGTTTCCTTTTGCGTCAAACACAAACGATGTTATTTTAAACATGGTGTCATTGTCAATTTATTTTGGAAAACGTTACAACTTTCTTTGGTCAAATCAACAACACCATTGTCAATTTTTGTCAACATTCCAGTTCGTAGAAACATTAGAACTAAGTTCCTTCAAGATTTAAACTGTTTGTTTTAAGATTATTGTCTGGGTTAAGCATGAGTAACAATGTTCGTGAATCGTGATGCTTTAAAATAAGAAGAGTTTTAAACTGTCTATTACACTTCAAAATTCGTTCTTTTCTTTTTTTGGTTTCTTTCATCTTTACAGCGCCGTAGTGTAACTTTTGGGGCCTTGGGCAGACATTTAAAATGCTTGGTTTACAGGGACGCACACGGAAAATGTTTTAGGGGTGGGGTTCAAAGAAAATTTTTTTTTAATAAAAAGCATTATGCTATAGAAATTACAAAACTTACCACAACAACACATATATACCTATTAAGAACTAGGTCTCACAACAACTTGCATTATGAGGTGTTGATTAATGTTTTTTTAAGCTTTTGTGGATTGAACGCCCCCAAGACAATTGATTCCGGCAAAGCATTCCATTTGTACGATGTATGCACAAAGAAAACCCTCTGCATTCTGTCACTTTGAAAGTGAGTGGTTTCAACAGTTTGACTGTTTGCATAAACCGATTGACGTGTAAAACAGGGAAAATAATATGGTTTATCCGATTGCATGATGGAACCGATACCATCCGAGCACTGCATATAATGGCGACGGCAAAAAACGTGTCAAAAAACTTGGCTTCCTTATTAGATGTAAAAATTATCTTACTCCGTATCAATTACTCCACATTTTTAAGGCCTATATTCGGTTCTGTATGGAGTATTATTGTCAAGTCTGGAGCGCTACATCTGCTTCCATCTTAGTTCTTTTAGACTCTGTTCGTGCTATGCGAATTATGGGTAATCGAAATTTAACATCAATAATTGCTTCCCTACAACATCGTCGCACTGTGAACGGAGTGAAATACTTTTTACATCTAATCAGGAGGCCGAGTTTTTTTGGCTTTCCGCCATCGCCATTATATGATCGTTCCACAGTTGAAAATTGTGACTCCCAATAAACCTTAGCTTGGCAGTGCAGTGTACTATCATATGCAAAACTATTTATCGGATTACTGGTGATTTTCAACAGTGCGTTTATATAAATAAAAATAGAGTGAAGAATAAAAATGAGCAGCGGGGTACACTAGCGTTAATTAATTCTGACTCACAGGAAAAGCCATCTCATGACTAAGAGTAAGGTTATTGATCTATAATTTGAAATATCACATTTTGCAAAATGTTAATTTTTTGGGGACGGGCTGGACATTGGCTAACTTCTAGCATGAAGGAAAAAGGAAAAGGAAATACCAGATTTATAGGATTTGTAGAAAATTTGGGTAAGAGGAGGAGTAAGTCTTTCATTTTATTCATTTTCATTCCTAATCTTTCATTTTCACATCTAAAGACTGGATTTGCGACATTTCTTTAGGAGTTTCGAAAACGGTGGAGTTTAAAGGAAAGCGTTCCGCGAGCAACGTGGCGTTGCTCCGTCAGTGACGATTAATTCACCACAATAACAAGAGGGATAGAAGATTTGGTACCAGACTTTAAAGAATGAATGGCACTGTAAAACTTTTGTCAAAAATGAACATGGTAGAAAGTTTTCCGCTTTCGCTCTGTTAATACCTGTTTTTTCGTTTTTGATTATCTGGTTCGATATTTTATTGACCTTTAGATATTGGGAACGATTTAAGGGGTTTTCGTTATGGATCCAAATGTTAAATAATCTACGTTTGTTTCAAAGGGCCAATTTGGCTGCCTTGGAAAACATATATTTTTGTTAGGATTTCATTATTGGGAAGGGAACGAATGTATTGAAAACATTCTAGTCAAACAAAGTTTATACTATATTATTATTATATTATTATTTTACTTTTATATTTTTTTAACTCAGATAATGGACCAACTTACCAGAGCTCCTGACAATCCTGGCCAAAGTAGTGAATTGTTTTTTGTTTTTTTTGATAAATGATCTTTCGTTGGTACAATTTAGGGTATCAGAACTTTTAGGTGGAACAGATCATAATTTGATTTTCACATATTTAAATTTATAAGTCTCTAAACAGATTAAATCTGATCCTAGTCTTGTTTGGGATTATAGAACTGCAGACTGGCAGGGAGATATGTTTAATTGAAATGTTTAACAGATATGTTTAATTCAAACATTTCTGCTTCTAGTTTTTCAAAAATAATTCACGTAGGTATGGCCAAGTTTATTCCAATTGATCGTTCCGAAAACTGATATATTAGAGTAAATGTAAAAGTGCAATAAATATAAATAGAAAGAAATGTATGTAGAAAACTAATAGATGCAAAGAAATATCTATTTATTACGAAAAAAGCTAATAAATTTACTGAGCAACCCAGGTCATCATCAAAACTTTAAAATTAGCCTTCAAAAATTCTCGAAGAAAATTAATCAATATGTACTACCAAATGTAGTTCCCTAGTTAGCATCGTATCTTCTGATATTCAGAAACGTTAATTTATAATTTATTATCGCTATACACCTATCCCCCGTTTTACACGGTAGATACGTTCCTGATAAAAACGTGTTAATCGAAAACATAAATTTTGTATGGGAAACCGTGTTAAACGAAAAACGTAGGTTTTTGGTCAATTCTTGAGCGACAAACAGATTCGGTAAAACATAAAAGTACCAGTTTAATCACATAAGATATCGACATAACAGTTAAATTGATTTTCAAAAACATGTAACATAACCAATAAGAAATTTACAGAAAAATAAAAAGTAATTACGCATGCCCATACTAGCATGTTGACCTAAATCAAACTTAACTTAACTTATCCCAACCGAAACACGTAAAAGAGAAAAACAGAGTTTTTTTCTGAGATATTTCCAACCATACCTTTGAATTGGAAAAATTCAAATTAATTCCATAGTTACTTGAGTTTAATTGCTCACAAAATCCTGAATAACTTTATTCAGTTCGGTGCGACTTGGAGTTAAATCTGTAATTAATAATTGTGCTTTCGTTTTAGTTAAATCTTGCAATTTGCAAACATCTTTATATTGACTTAAAAATTCGTTGACAGTTCTCAGAAATCGGAGAGCTAGTTCACTATTCGGATCATGTTGTTGAAAGTAGTTGCATTATTTATTATCTTCTGTTATAATGGTTGCAATAAAGAAGCTTTAATTTTGGGTAGAAATACAATTTATTCATTTGTAAGCTGCAAATCTTGAGGGTGACATGGAGCATTGTCCAGTAAAAGAAGAGCCTTAAATATTATTTTGATTAAATACTATTTTACTTCTGGTACGTAAGAGTTATGAGACAAATCAATGAACAATATGGCTTAAACCCAAGCTTTTGTATTGGCATTCCAATAAATGGAAAGATTTGTTTATTCCTTTTTATCTGGACGCTTTGCCACCTAAGCCTAATCACTCTTTAGTATTGAAAACCTGATCAACAGCCAAATTGTGTAATTGTGAAGCGGTGAAGTGATAAGTTTTTGAATGAACAGAAACGATGGAATTTTTAACTCTTCACAGTTTCAGTCAATTTTAGTGGGTAGTATGTTGCGCTGTATCTAAATCAGCAGATGCGCTTTTAAATTTTAAATTTTTGCAAAAAATGCCCGTGCTTAAATATTTCGAACCAACCATGACTTGCAATAAAACCTAAAAGGCATTTTATTTGAGTAGATGGAGTAGATCTATTTAAGTAGATGGCAACTGTTTCACATTCCAAAAATTTTAAAGTCTTACTAGTTATAATATTGGGACCAATTGGAATACGTCTTTGATATTGGTCTTCAAGCCATATCATTAATTTATTTTCCATTGTTTTTATTTATTTTAAATAAAATATGTTGTGTAGTAGGAATTACAATATGTATCAAAACAACAAATAAAAACTTTTAACATCACGGTCACCGCAACAACATGCATTTAACGATGTTGATGGACGCTAATTTTTATTGTGTTTTGTTTAAATTTTTTTGAATTGATAACTAAACAATAAATCCAATAATTTAATAAAATATGACAGACCCCAATATTTCATTATAGGATAGAATAAGATCTCACTGCTATTGCCAGTGTTGTATGATATCTCACGTTAACTCGTATGTCAACAGATAGAATTATTTACTTACAAATTAACTATGACCAGTGATACATACACCTACGCATTTTGTATCTAGCTAATAACGATCTATTGCTTAAAATCAACTGATTTACATAGAGAATCTCTTTGCTGATTTACATCAACATGTATTTACAAAATTTTGCTTTGAACACTCAAAGGCGTTTTTTGTTACAAATTTCTTGTTTTAATTACAACCTGTATGTATATGATCATAAGTGGTATACCAGAAGGTTTAATTAAAATAAAGTAGATATAACTGCGTGTAATACCAAAATTTGTCTTTTTTTGACATTTTTTTTTTTTGGAAATTTTGATTTCAAAAACCGTGTAAAGTCGAAAACGTGTTAAATGAGTGCCGTGTTAAGCGGGGGATAGGTGTACACTATACAATATCTAAAAAAAAATACTGCAAAATTATCGGTAAGGGGGGGTCCAGACCCCCCCCCCCCCCTCTTGTGTGCGCCCCTGTTGGTTTATATTTTATTGAATTCATTTTTATTGATTTGATTTAAAAAATAATGTAAAGAAATTATAATAGTATATTATGCAACGATCATGTATTAATAACCATTACATCAGAGTTGCATACGCTATTTTTTTTTCTACACCCGATAAATAATGAAGAGCTATAAATATTATATTTGTATTGAACATAACAACAGTAATTACTCGTATTTCAATAAAAAAGTCTACAAAATTGTAGTTAATGGATATAGTTTTTCGTACACTTTCTTAGAATTTTGGGGTAAAATATTTTGTACTGCATTTTCTGCTTTCTTCAATATGTGTGGAGGAGTCGATAGTAATTCTTCTATATCGCTGATATCAGGCATTTTGAAAATATAATTATCGAAGCTTAGCTATATTCTACGAAAATTTAATACCTACTGATTTTGACGAATAAAACAATTAGACAGGAATCTAGGACAAACGTCAAATGCACAGCATGCTTGATTGAAAACAAAAATGGGTTTCTATTGATTTTTTATTTAGCGTATGGTTTTTTTTGTGACACATTAAAAATTAAACTTAAAAATAGGTAGACTCTTCTATGAAATCTACCTAAAACAAAACATGGATACACATTAAATGAACTTACAATCGATTTGATTGCGCGTCTTTTAAGTAAAAATTAAAAAGTAAAATATTTGAACATTGGGCAGTACATTTGAACATTAGATGTTTACATCGAGCGAGTCTATCCATGCTACTACATCGGGAGTTGCCAAATGGATGTCTGAGATGTTGCCATTGTAACGTCGAATTGGACACACAGATGCAATGTGTTTTATAGTTTGTTGTGGAGCGCCGCATTCACACTCAGGGGACTCTGAAATGCACCACTTGTAGAAAGAATCAGCACAACGTCCATGATTCGTTCTTATTCGGTTTAATGTGGTCCAGGTATGATGTGGCAAATCGAAACCAGGTTGGGTAGAAGTCGGACTAGTAATAGAAAGGCCAGTTGTGTTGTAATGTTGCCAGGAGGTGTCCCAGGCATCCAATATATTAAAACCAGTTGCCAGCAGGTTGCTAGCAGTTTTATGTGGAGGCTTTCTTGACTTCAATCGGCAACGAGTGTGGTCACCGTAATATTCGTGCAAGGGTAACGTGATGTTGTTGGTTACCTTTTTATGTTCACGCATGAAAGCATGCGAGCGTCTGAGCGCAGGTGGAACGATATTGCTTAACACAGGGAGCCTAGGTAAAGGGGTGGATCTGATAGTACCACTTATAGTACACATCGTGGCATGCAGCTAACAGTCAACTTTTTAGTATGTGTGCTATTCAACCAGACTGGTGCGCCATACTCAGCCACTGAGTAAACCAGACTTAGAGCAGTTGTGCGGAAGGTAGCTGGAGTAGCACCCCATGTCGAGCCTGCCAGTTTGTGCAATATATTGTTTCTCGTTTTAAGTTTTTGTGACGTATTTTCTAGGTGGAGTTTAAAAGAAAGAGTTCTATCGAGAGTAATGCCCAGGTACTTTGGCTGTTGATTATATTTAATGACAGTGCCGTTAAATAACACTGATAGTTCGTGCTTTGCCTGTTTGTTGTTTAAGTTGAAACAGGAGCTCTCGGTTTTACTTAGAATTGATTAAAAATCTGCATCGTTATGAAAAATCTGTATCATAATGGATATAATTATGAAACGGATTATGGGCATATAAGTGTATTATTATAGTACGGGTGTAGAAAAAGCAATTATTCTAGTTTGCTGGAAATTCATCAATTATATCATTGTAATCAATTGCTCTGGCTATTACATTTTCAATCGACAATATAGCTAATTCAGAAATTCTTTCTTGTGACATTGTATACCGTAAACAATTTTCAATTTTTTTTAGTTTTGAAAACGAACGTCACAATGAGCAACGGTAATGAGTATTGTTAAAAATATTCGATATACGATACATACATTTGTATATAATTCTTTCAAAGTCAATATATATTCATTTAATTAAATATGTAAGATTGTTTGTATATTTATCGATTTCAGGAATGGGCTCACATACATCAATATCATCATAGTTTTCAATTGGCTTAATTTCTTCTTCTGGGATTTCAACTTTTTCATTTGGTATATCATTTGTATAGTAATAACCTCTCCATCGTCATTCGTCATATCATTTGCTTTATTTCTTCTGTATAATAATATAGTACTCAGGTAATATTTTGAGATTGCGTACTCTCCGTTTTGGTAATGGTTAACCAGGCTCTGGTGATTTATCAAGCCCTTCTATGTTTCTTTACCTGTTAATATTTTAGTATCACGGGAAGGACGTTATGTGAACTGTGCTAATACATTTTTGCTACCGATGGTTCTTGTGCTTCTTTCATAATCTTTTCAAAATTGTTTTACAAATCATCAAGCGATAATAGGATATGCCCTTGTAGGTTGTAATGAAATATTCATCGCTATATATTTTTGCTGAAGAATTGGCTGAAAATATGAAGGTTTGATAACAAGTGATGCAAAACTGTTGTCAATACAACAAATTCATAAGAATTTATTTGTTTTCTTAAAGATGCAGCAAGAGTTTTACAATCTGGGTAGCTATTTTTAAGTACAAATTATCGCAAGACTAATTTCTTTATTTATACTTTTAACGCGATCGTCCCATCGAGTATCACTGATAGCCTTCAGACTAATTTTTGAATATTTAATTTTAATTATTTAATCCAGTGACGTAACGTAGTTTTTAACACTATCTTCTATCACTAAATTTATGTTGTGTCCACCACGCTGCTTAGTTGTTGATTTATAAAATTCGACCTTTTACTCCCTCTTTCATACTGTCTGCGTTTTCATACGGTTGACCATGGAAATTAGCAATTTTGATTCCTAATACTGTTAGTACGTCAATAAGGGCGGGCGCTTAAAAAATTTATCTTCGGCTGAGAATACATTATATTAACAAAGCTAACGAAACTTTTACGAACACTTAGCTTTTGGTCTGCTATTTTAACATACCGAATAATGATGGACAACTGTTATTTTCCTCAAAAAGTCGCGGTAAGATCTATCATTACGGCAAAATTCTTTGATAATTTAATATTACCTACTATTATATGCTCTATTGAAGGTAGTTGTAAGATAATTTCGTTTTAAATGTTGGAAAAATATTATGTAGCTCTTTCCGTTTCCGCGGTTATTGATTTTCAGTTTCAAAAGCATTTTCAGTTCTAGTATAAAATCAGAAAGTATTTCAATTTGTGAGTAGTCAATTAGAAAGTGAGTAGTCAATTTGTGAGTAGTCAATTTGAAAGTATTTCAACCAAAAAATTATCATTATTCGGTTCAAACAGTTTTTCGTTGCTGGCTCTAACAGCTAAATTTCATTCACTTAAAAACAATGCTGCTTTTAATGGTAACGGTTTAAATTAACATTCCACAAACTCAAGGGTCAAATGAGTCATTTGCAGTGTAGTAAAACCAATTACGTTTTTCTTCTACAATAACTCCCCAAAAAAACAAAAACTTCTAAACGAACATATCCCAATATTCAAATTAATTAATTAATTAGCAAATAGGACCTAGGTCTTAAAAGGTATTTATGTGTTGTTGTGACACATATTCTAAACACAACACTTTTTATTTTAAAAAACATATATATAAATTTAAATCCAAAAACAAATAGTCCAACAAAAATGCAACACTGACCTAAACTTTAGTTTTTCTTTCAATCGATTTCAATTGTATATCAAAATTTCACAACACCTTTTTCGCAAATCTTACATTTATTTCAATTTAATTAAAACAATATTTTCGCGATTCCCTAATATAATAACCCAAATTATTATTAAAATAATATAAAGTAAAATAAAAACAAAACACAAAAGTTTTAGTCAGTGGGCCAATTTAATTCCATAATAATGAATAATTAATTTCAAAGCATAATCATTTTTAATTTATAAAAGTAATTTTTCAATTAATAAAAATAGAGTTAAGTGAGTTAAGTGAGTCAAGTGAGTTATATCAGTCAATTCATTTGAAATCAATCGTTTTAAAATAAATCAATGAAGTCAGTTTTTTCAAATAAATCAAGCAAGTCAGTTCGGTTCAGAAAAATCAAACAGTGAATAAAAAAATTAATTGATTCCTTGATTCCATAATAAAATATAAATAATAAGTAAATAGTAATAATAATAATAAATTTAATCAATTGTATAACAATTTAATCTATAATCAATTTAATCAATAATCAATTTAATCAATTGCAACAAAATTAGTGGTGGTGTTCAACAATAAATTATTACAATTGTAACAAAGTGTAATAAAATATAAAACTGATAACTGAACTATAACCCAAAAAACGTTTGTTTAATATTGTATGTGAACAATCTAGTAAATGTGATTTAATAATAGTTACCAAAATTGAACTATGTATCTACAATCCATAAGTGAAAATATTCCAATAATCATCAATAAAATCAAACATTTACTTTAGTTAGAATTGAAGTAAAATTCCGACTACACACGTAAATAGTGTTGTCTTACTCGCTTTAAAAGCACTAAATGCCATCAATACTTAAACAGTAGTATTACCTCTAATAAAAGCACTACAGCAGAATACATTGTTAAGCTGCTTCGTTTATCACAAACATGAGATTTTCATAATTTTTTAAGTGAGCGAGACCATTTTGTCGTTGGAATAAATAAAAAAAAGTTTACAGTAAAACTGACCAACATAGTAAAAGGATATAACTACAACGTCATATTGACATCGTAGCCATCCATCACATCCAAGCAAACCGCAGTTGAAATGGCAAGAATGGACAATCCAAGTAGTGATTCTAAATAGTGTCTTCCTGAGAAGGCACATTAGCTGTAGCTATGGCTTATAATCCGACCTGATTTTCTTTAATCTTAATTCCAATTCCTGAGAATTCTGCGATACTAGCTGACAAAGTTTCTCAGAAAAGGTGTCATATTTTTTATAAGTCATACCTGAACTACTAGCAAGCGAAGAGCTCTCGTCCCTGTCACCGGCATTCTGCTCTTCACTCGAGCAACCTCCCTTTGTCTGACTATTAAACCGTGCTGGCTGAAGAATTCAGGGTTTCCATTTATATTGCTCTCCAATGAGTTTCAGAACGAAACGTGCTCTTTGACATATTATTTATATAATTGGGAGCCTCAGATACTAATTAAACAATCTTAGATATAGTGAATATATTCGAAACTCTATTATCGAGATCACTATCCAACTCACACTTATTGTAAACTGACTGAAAGATTGATGTGGCGTAGCTGCCAGATTTATTCTCTCTCGCGGGTCGCGGGATGGACGGTACGCTTAAAGTTTCGGTGTCTCGTTGAACTGTTAGATGACGTTTCTTCTTCATACATCTTCATGAGGTAACCTTTGATTATGGAATTCGTGCATTTCAACTAACTTCTTTTCCTTGTTTCTTCTCAAGTGCCTATGCGCTTCCTTATTAGATAACACGTCTGAATCTTGAATCCCTTGTACCTTAAGCTCATATCTTACAACACCAATAGACGTCAATAGAATGATCTTCAATAGTATTGAATTTTAAACCTTGAATGAATTGCAAAAATATACTGTTTGCCTACAACAATTAAAATAAAACGTATTTCTGTTGATTACTTTGAAATTATAGTACTTTTCACTAATAAGACTCAATTAAAAGACAGAAGAAATCTATTTGAACCAAAAACACAACTGAATTATTAGGTATGTATTTGTTTCAAAGTAAATCGTAGCCAACTAGATTTGTTTGAAGTTAAATGAATATTGATCCTTTTTATTTTTTGCAGTTCGTGGTATTTTTTGCTATTGCAGAAGTTTTTCTAATGCATTTAATATGCTTTACTGTAGTCCCTGACGGCACTTGGCAAAACATGATTAATAATTTAATTGAAATAAAAACACTTGTTGTTGTTTTGCAAAATAGTATTTGTCAATGTTTAATAAAATATAAATATTTAAGAATAATTACAATACTTAACTTAACCTTAACCGCCCGATCGTTTTCGGTTGTTACACCATGTACGGGAGCTAATGAAATACTGAAGTAGTGTATTTCGTAAGCTCCCGTAGATAGTGTAACAACCGAAATCGATCAAGCCGTTAAGGTAAAGGCAAATATTAAATTATTTTGAAGTATACATATTTATATTTTATTAAAAATTAACAAATACTATATTGCAAAACAAAACAACAACAAGTGTTTTTATTTCAATTGAATTTAATATTTATGGGACCCCCCAAAAATAGGAACCCAGTGCGATTGCAATTGTTGCACTGGTGATAGTACGGCGATGGTTTTTGCTTACATTGTTAAAAATATTAAGAAATAAATTTTTTAAAGATAGCGCTAATGTCGTACGTCAAGAATTTTTTAAACTTTTTACCTTAGTATGAAAGTTCCAGTCTTACTCTGAAACATACTAATTTCTTACACTGTTAAAAATACCAAGCAATAAAATTTTTAAAAATGGCGCTGATGCCGTCGGTAAAGCATTTTCGAATTTTTTTCACGATATGCACGTGCCTAACCTTACCAAAACACACCAAAATTTAGAGAAAGGATTTGGTTGTGTTTTAAATATATTAGTTTATAAAATTTGCAAATCATGTAAAAAAAATTTAATTGTAAAACTAAAATGTTTAATCTGAGACGCTGATCTTTTAAAATCAATATAAAAGAACAATATAATACAAAACATTTTCTTAAAATTTTTAGGCAACATAAAGGAATGTTGAACTTTCATTCTGCAAAAAAAAAATCAAAAAATGCTACACCTACTGCATCAGCGCCATCTTTAAAAATTTCTTTCTTAATATCGGGTGATCTGTTCTCTTGAAATTTGATTTCTAAGCTATCTTTAATTAGAATGCCCAGAAATCTTTCGGACCACCGTGTTTTCAAACTTATCACTTTAAAATTTTTTTAAAAGTCATGTATTTAAACTTCATCTACTTATTGTTTGCCAAGTATTAAGTCGATCTAAAATGGTAGGCTTCAGCGTAGATCACCCAGATCACGAATTGCATCTAACACTAAAATTTTTGACGTGAGATGCACATCTTCAAAAATTAAGATTTCTAGAAAAAAAGCTATCCTTAAATTTTAGTATGTTTTAGGGTTGAAACTTTCATATTGTGAAAGGAAAAATTCCAAAAATTCTTGACCTATACGACATCAGCGCTATCTTTAAAAAAGTATTTCTTATTATTTTAACAGTGTAAGCAAAAATCTTACTTTATATTTTTTTTTCTATATGCTAGTTGAGTACCTTTTTTATAATTCGAGTACCTTTCTTAGTCGAGTACCTTTTTTACAATTTTTATAATGCTTGATGCACGTGTTAACACATTGTATGAACGAAAAGATAGAAGGTTGGTATTTAAGGACTTGGGATAGAACTGGGATAGATTTTTCGATAGTGTTTATGTATTGAGGGGCTTTAAAGCTAATCAATTCCACTAGTATATGAAACGTAGAAGAAAGGAGTTACTATAGAGCTAGTTTTTCTCACATATGAGACCTCCAAGAAATGCTTATGGGAATGCGAAGATTATTTTATGGCTCGTGAAGATCTACTTAACGGATTGGATCATTAATCAGCTGTTGGGTTAATTTTTAAACTTTTTAAAAATATTCTAGTGCATATTTTATTATTTAACATTATTTTATTTTAAAATTATTTTATAGTAGTAAAAAAACATAGTTCGAAAATTTGCATATACATTTTCAAACACGTTTCAACCCACTTGTGTGCAGCACACTTATTTCTTTGTGAAGTACGTACTTAGATTATAAAATATACAGGATAAGTAATATTTGTGTATGTACACTATAAAACTATAAAAAAAATTGAAGCAGTTTTTTAAATTCAAATTTCGCATTGAAAATAATTTCCACAAAAGAAAAGGCTCCTGTAAAAATAAATACAAAAATACAGGGTCCCATGCAGCATTTTTATCTCTTTCCATTTATAGAAAAAAAAATATTATTATTCTTCTATTGCCAGAAATAAGTAACTGCAAAAAATATATATTTTATTTTAATTTCATTCTAAATTAAAACAAAACCAGTGGCAAGATGTTGTAACATCACTTTTAACGATTCTGTCGTATTTTACGCTAATCGGTATGCTGTAACACAAAACGACTTTCGTAAATACGATAATCGACAGTCGTTTTATGTTACAGCATACCGATTAGCGTAAAATACGATAGAATCGTCAAAAGTGATGTTACAACATCTTGCCACAGAAACAGTAAATCAGCAAACAATATCCATTTCACTTTAAATTTAGTTTAAATGAAAACAAAACCAAAGCGTACATGATAAAATTTTATTTAGGATCAAATTTTCAGTTTTATTTTAATCGAAATACTTTTGACAAACATAAAATAAAATTGAATAAGGTTGGTCATTCTCCAATCGGTAAAAATGTTAAATACAAAATTTCTGCATAAGTCTGTTATTTTGTAAGCATATTTGGTCAAGCAAGGGAAAATCTCGATGATATTTAAATTTCTAGGCTACTGTGTTTTTTCAGTACAAATACTATCACTTTAAAATCGCACACTACTTTATGTAAATAAAAATAACTTCAACTTAAAAAGATATTACTTATCCTGTGTATTTTATAATCTAAAGCCGTATTTAGACTATTGCAGAACTCTGCAATATTTCTGCAATGGTAGTGTGTAAAATATTCATTGCAGAAAAGTTTGACAATGAACTCATTGCAAAACATTGCAATGACTCATTGAAATATTTTGCAATGAGTTCATTGCCAAACTTTTCTGCAATGAATATTTTACACACTACCGCGACTATTGCAGAAATATTGCAGAGTTCTGCAATAGTCTAATTGCGGCTTAAGAGTACGTACGACACTTTCGGGAAGACCATTAGTTTTATTTTTACAGTTACTTTCGCATAATATGTATGTGAAAAATAAAGATAATTGAAAAAATGTAAACCAGTAGCCCTATTCCGGTACGTCGTGAAATGGGAATTGAGAAATAAATTATAGCAATTTTTTCATAACTAGTATTCCGTGCCGCGGGAAATAGCAAATTCGTATTAGAAAATATTTCTTTATTTCATTTATTGCACTTTGAGAAAAAAGTGCAATAAATGAAATAAAGAAATATTTTCTAATACAAATTTGTTATTTCCCGCGGCACGGAATACTAGTTATGAAAAAATTGCTATAATTACTTCGGTCTGAAAGACCTAAGTATTACATTCATGAGCTCAAAGTGAAATTCTTACCCCCACTTTTTTTGGCATTTCTTGACGTTTTAGGACCTACTGATCTAAAAAAGCAAAAAAAAAAAATGTATGTCTGTCGGCCGTCCGGCCGTCCGTCATTACCTACACTGCAGGGAAAACGGCTGGAGGGATTTCAAAAATTTTTTTTTCTACAACTAGGACAGGTCCGAAAGGACGCTGTGTTCGATAACTGTACCGGAAGTGTGTCAAAAAAATCATTATGTGTGTCAAAAATAGCAAATTTTCATATTTTTGGCTTAAAAATCGTTCATTTTAAGTGATTACGAGTAGGAAAATTAAATTTGGAGAAATCTTGATGGTCGGGATTGGTATGTGAGATCAAAAACTAGATTATTGCATTATAAGCTTGTCAAAAAAATGTTGTCAGAAGAAAGATTTTTATTTATTTTTTTACCTAATTTTTTGGAAAAAAAATAATATTAATTGTTTGTTTGAAATGAAGTTTTAGTATTATTATTGTGAATTATGGCATTATAAGTTTGTCAAAAAAATGTTGTCAAGTGTGTCAAAAGAAAGATTTTTATTTATTTTTTTACCTAATTTTTTGGAAAAAAAATAAAATTAATTGTTTGTTTGAAATGAAGTTTTATTATTATTACTGAGAATTATGGCATTATAAGTTTGTCAAAAAAATGTTGTCAAGTGTGTCAAAAGAAAGATTTTTATTTGTTTTTTTACCCAATTTTTTGGAAAAAAATAAAATTGTTTGTTTGAAATGAAATTTTATTATTATTATTGAAAATTATGGCATTATAAGTTTGTCACAAAAATGTTGTCAAGTGTGTCAAAAGATTTTTATTTATTTTTTACCCAATTTTTTGGAAAAAAATAAAATTGTTTCTTTGAAATGAAATTTTATTATTATTATTGAGAATTATGGCATTATAAGTTTGTCAAAAAAATGTTGTCAAGTGTGTCAAAAGAAAGGTTTTTATTTATTTTTTACCCAATTTTTTTAGAAAAAAATAAAATTAATAGTTTGTATGACATAATATTTTATTATTATTATAGAGAATTATGGCATTATAAGTTTGTCAAAACATAATGTCAAGTGTGTCAAAAAATGATTTCATTTATTTTTTTAGCCAATTTTTTGGAAAAAAAAATGTAGCTGTTTTTATGACGTAAATGTAATTTAAAATGAAATTGGACATGGAAATTTTTGAATTTGTTATAGTTTTTGAAATATTTTTGGAATTTAGAAAAAGTTTATATTTTTGATTTTGTAATAATTTTTGCAATATTTTTAGAATTTCGGCAAAAGTTTTAATTTTTGATTTTGTAAGAATTTTTGGAATATTTTTAGAAATTTGAAAAATTTTAAATTTTTGATTTTATTATAATTTTTGAAATTTTGAAAAAATTTTCAATATTTGATTTTGTAATAATTTTTGCAATATTCTTAGAATTTTGGAAAAAGTTTGAATTTTTAAGAATTTTTGAAATATTATTGGAATTTAGAAAAAATTTAAATATTTGATTTTATTCTATTTTTTGGAATATTTTTGGAATTTTGAAAAAGTTTGATTTTATTTAATTTAACAATATTTTTGGAATTTTGATTATAATTTTCCGGCAACGTATTGATGTTTCGTGTTAGTTTTGTAATAAATTTTTAAACAGAGATAAAAAATACTTGTACCTTAACAAAGAGTTATGTTTGATATACATCGCTGCCCAAAACTAAAAACCATGTCCTTATAAAAGTTTTTTGCCGAAAACTATATCAAAATCCTTAACCCAGACCGAAGTCTTGATATCTCAGAGCTGTGAGATTTCAGCCCCTCCATATATTTTTCTTGCAATTCAGATGATATTTTATTTCTCAATTCCTATTTCACGATGTACCGGAATAGGGCTACAGGTAAAAGATTTTAATCAATTTCTGGGATTGAATAAAGCAGTTTAGTTTTTTGGTTGCTCATGTTAAGTTGGTTGAGTTAGGATAGTGGGTTTAGAGTAGTGGATTTAAGAATTCAAAGGAAATCAAGATACATAACTTTTCTTATAGAATGATTGTTTTTATTGGTGGATTTAAAAATACCAAAAAATCGAGATAAATCAATTTTGAATATGGTATGATTATTGGGGATTTTTTAGAATGTTTATGTTAAGGAAAAAAATAAAAAATAAAATAAAATAACGAAATGTTTAAAAAGGACGTTGATAGTAATTGTGTAATACTTTGTTTTGAAATTAATAAATTTTAATTATTTAAAATTTAATTTTTTTTGGTTTAACAATAAATTCTGAAATCAAAACATGAATTTTATGAAACCAGCCGAAAAAAGCTCAAATTTTTCTAAAAAACTCCAATAATTTTTTCTTAAATGGCAACACTGGTTGTTAATGTTATTATATTGTTTATTCAGTCTCGTACTAAATGTTATATGAGTTGGATGTGTCGATTTTAATTTCGTTTTTCGTTATTTTTTTTAAAATTATATTTAGATATTTAAATTTAAATTTATATTTTGAATTATTTTAGTTTCTTTACCGACTTCAAAAAAGAGGAGGATCTGTGTTTCATTGTGGGTTTTTTTATGTATGTTGTCGGATGTTGTTTTGGATGATTTAAATCGTATTCTATTTGGGTTGATTTCGAGAGGGTCCTATAATTTTTTATTATGTGACAAATGCCGTTTTCAGAAAATTGGAAAACCCATATTTTTATGTACATATTTTAGGCGATTTAATCAAAACATCTTAATCTGTTTGGATCAAAGAATTAAGAGAATAGAGGAAGTGAAATTGATGTTAAAAGTTGAAGTAATTTTTGCACACCAATAAATTGTTACTAACACACCCGCGTTTTAGTAGAGGCGCCGTAAATATTTCTATTATTGCATTGAATTCCAAATTTAAGCGTATTTTTGCCCCCAAAACTAATATAAAAAAAGAGACGCCAATACATAGAAAAACAACATAAAATTATTTGACAATCTAAAAGCGAGCCATTCTATAATTATTTACATTGATTTTAGATTATTTTTTTTTCTCGAAAATATTTAAAAAAAACTTAAAACTTATTAGTCGAAAAGTAAATTATAATATCAATATTAGTTACCTATGATAAGAAATCCTATCCTGTATATGTTTTCGGTAATTTTTACACGTCATTATCACACACTTCATATTTAATGTTTTATTCAAAATTTTTATTTAATATATTTAATTTTTCTTTAAAATTACTTTTAAATTATAATAAAATCACTAGTATTTTTTATATTATAAATTTGTCAAAATATCACCACGATAAATAATAAAAACAATTTTATTAAATCCAAATTATAACCAAACCAAACAATGTTTACAATATTTTTTTTTTTGACAATTCAAAATGGACAAATACGAGAGGATAAGAGCGAAAAACTACTTCAAATATTTTTGTGTATATATACAGTAGTTTCATTTCCTTAGTCTCTGAATTCTTTGGTTTGGATAGTTTGGGTTGTACGATATTGCTATAGATGTCGAGGTGATCGTATATAATTTTCTGAGTGGAAATATGCCATTTTTTTTTAAAAGTTTATTTTTAAATAAAATTATTTGTGTTTATTAAATTTGTTTTGTCAAATAAAAAAATGAATGCGTGTAATATTTGCACGCGGTTGAATTAAATTTCTTTGGCTACTGTGGCAAGTATTACTAAAAAGATTAAATATAAAATAAATAATATGTCATATTATTATCATAATTGAAATATGAAATTAGAGGTTAATGATAACTAAAGTGAGAAACCTAAACTTTACTTTGAAAATATGCTAAATTTCTTGAAAAACTGCATCATTTGTTGTACCAAATCTTGTTGTTGAATTAAGTGGACATGTATTCATCGTGAAATTTAATTTGTAATACGTTGTAAGACTTTGTAAAACTTTATGTAAATATGGCTTTTTATTACACATTGTTGTGAATAATATTATCAAGAATGCTACTCTAAATATTAATGACATATTTATTTTATATTTAATATTTTTAGTAATACCTGCCACAGTAGCCAAAGAAGTTTTACTTCAACAGCGTGTAAAGATTACGCACTTCAATTTTTTTAAGAAACGACGCCTGCGACTGCGAAAAGAAGATCGAAAATAGACACAAACATGGAGTCCTTTCTTCAAAAGACGAAAGACCACGATAATAAGCTAATGGACAGTTTGGCAGAGTTCCAAGAAAAAGTTGAAAAAAGAGCTGATGAAAGACTTAATAGGTTCCTTAATGCTGTACCTCAGCTAATGATGAGTTTATTATTTAACTTATTTTTGATAGTAAAAAGATTACAAACTCGTTAATTTTTAGCTTGAATCTAGCAATTTGGGATCGAGTATTGCTCCAAGAGGAGTACAAGAAATAATAATGAACCCGCCTACATCATCAATCGGTTTATCAACACAACCCAGTACATCAACATCAGTTACTCCAGTAAATTTTAATGGATTTCAGACGCTCTATGAAGATTTTATACAAGAAGAATATGACCAATCGCAATATAAGATGTTAATTTTTTTTTAAATTTTTTTATTTGAAATAAATAAACAAATAATAATTTAAAATAAAATATTTTATAGTTTTTTAATAAATATAGTTTGTTCATACTTAAAAATCAGCTATAATTTCATATTTAGTAGTACTTCATTTTGTTATAATTTAATTTAAAGAAAACAATGAAAATCTGTAATTACAATAAAAATTATGACTAAATTATTATAAAAATTATAAAATAATAGTATGAGTTCTTGTATGAGTTTAAAATGGTGGCAATTCTTCACGAGGATGAAGTTTCCTGGAACGAGCGAAGCGAGTCGAGGGAATCATCCGAGTGAAGAATTACCATCATCCTATGCGAATACAAGATGCTATTTTATCCACGACTGCAACATATTTCGATTAGTTTCCAGTTTGCCTGCTAAAGTTTTTATCACCATATTGAACTACATCATAGATAGCATAGAAAAACAAAACACTTGACATAACGGAAAATGCTAAATTTTTTATTTTATATTTTATATATGTATTGTTCTCGTTTTAAACTTTTGATATTACTATACCAACAAATTAAGTTTTTAATTTGTTAGGGAAATATTTAATAAACTATAGAACTGTTGTAGAATGTAACGATTGCGTCACATTCTACATCAAGTGAGAGAATGTATAAAATTACAATAGAAAGCATATATTCTTTAATAGTCGTGGATAAAATATATTTACTTACCACAATTATATACCACCAGTAACAGCTTTATTATTGACGTTCCGCATAATTTAAATCATCAATTTACATTTCTAGAAAATGTGAAAGACCTGACAAAGGGAGCTCTGTGGTACCACCCGTTACTACAACAACAACAATTAAAATGTTTTGTATTTTTTTAATAAATATAGTTTATTTATATACAAACTTCTATTAAATAAGATTTCAGCTATAACTTCATAATTATAGTAAATAAATAATTTCATTATTACTTGATTTTGTGATAATACATTTTAAAGAAAATCTGTAATTTTATTAAAAATTGTGACCAAATTATTATTTAAATAAAATAAAAAGTATAGAATATAAGATATTTACTTAATTATATTAGTCTTCCCAAGTAGCAAAATTGGTATTGCTTTGGGATGTCATTTCTTAATTCCAACTTAATTCATTCGTTTTTTGGTATGTGAAATTTTTATTTCTTTAATGCTTCTTAAATCGTTCTTAAAATGGTACTCTCATCTTGGTTTTAAATCGGTATGTAAGATCTCACTTAAAGTATTCTTAAAGACTTCTTAATTTAGTATGCATATCAACATCTTAAATCGGAATGTATGAGCACGCGTAAAGAATTCTTAAAGGCTTCTTAATTTGGTATGTATATTAGAAGTATTAAATCCGTATGATGTGCCTTCTTTAATACGTCGAATATTGGTATGTCACATACCATAAGTTTGTAGTGATGTACACTGAAAAAATATGTTGGTAAATTCTACACTATTAGTTAAACCAAATCAATTTTGTAGCTTCATATACAATTTAGTACGATTGACAAAACGTTTTAGCGTTAGACAAATGCTTCGTATGTTGTTCTTAATTTTAGATCATGCTACAAAATTAATTTGATTGAACTTACTTATTGTAGATTACACCATCTTTTTTTTACAGTGTACATGTTCAAAACTAATCATACCCAAAATAGTATATATTCGTTTTTGGTTTTCCTCCCGTATTAAGAAGGAATTTCAACTTTTTTGGTATTGTGTCATACTAAATTAAGAAGATATTTGGACTTAATTTGAGAATTTTCCATCTACTTGAGCAAGAACAAAGTTCCGCCATATTTTCACACAGCAATTTTTAAGAATTAATTTGAAAAAATTTCCGTTAAAATATAAACATTAAATATTGCACAAATTTTTTATTTTTACTTATATTTAGATAGCTAACAACGATGTGAGCATGAATATGTCGGGGTTTGATCTACAAATAATTTAAAATATAATTTAGGGTGCATTGGATTTTGGCATATTTTCAGCAATTGTAATCAATTAGAGAAATTATGGAGGCGCGTGACTTTTAAAGGAGCTAGAAGTTCCAATTTCACCATAAAACTCGTTTGGTTTGCAAATATCAGTTCAATATTTTCTTAAAACTGATTTCAAACCTTACGTATAATTTTTCTTTATTATCAATTCTTTCATTAAATTTAAAAACAGCATAACATGTCATATTTTTTTGTTTCATTTCAACATTGTCTATTACTTTAATTTAAATCAATTCAATAAAGATAAAGAGAGATAAAAAATTCTGCGTCACTCTTTGACTTTGATAGTATATAACAAAAAAATGACATACCGATTTAAGAAAGAGTTAAGCCGGAGTTAAGAAGGAGTTGAAATATAACATACCTATTTAAGAAGCAAATAAGATAGAAATACGCTTCTTAATTCGTTCTATCGGACCGCCCACATGGGCCTTTTTGTACTTAATTCATACTTAAATCCTTCTTTAAGAAGGCGCGTTGCTTTATTTAAGTCTTCTTAAATCCTTCTTTAAGTACTGACAATCACTATTTTTGCTACTTGGGTTACTAATTGTAAGAAATTGTTTTGAAGATGGATAATTCAAAATTCACTTCAAATCAATCCTGCCTAGCTCGATCTGATATTTTAATTCATTACTGTATTAATTGGTATTATTCATTACTGTATTAATGTGTTTGTGTTACTTACTGTATTGCAGTATTTACAACTTGATCTACGACAAAATCTAAATTGTTTTCGGGGCAAAAAGCGAGCAATCTTTATGTACAAAAAGAATACGAAATGCAAAAAAAGGGATCTGACAGCTGCTTTTTTTGCTCTTAGATCAGATTTTTGTTTAGAAAATGAATTAGGCTCTGTGCGAAGCCACGAAATAATGACAGATGACTATTAATTGTGAATTAATGACTACTAATTGTCAAAATTTTGTCTTTTGAAATTTTTATTCACCATAACGAAACGTCAAAAGTTGGTATAGCTATTTAGCATCATCAAATTATGACAGAAGGAAATTATTTACAAAAATGATTTTTTTCATTAATTTTGTTGTTGTTGAAAAATTAAATTTTAAAAATGGAAAAAAGAATTCATTGTTTCGATCAGTGTAGTTTGTACAGTATCTATTTTAATTTACTATTTATTCGGACTTTATTGTATTGAATCAAGTATAACAGTAGCATTGGCAAATATTTCTGTTGATTTCATTATATAGAATTATAATTTTTCAAAAATTTATTTTTGCTAATGTCAAAATTTTTTTCGTTTCGCACATCAAAATTAAAAAGTTTTCCACCTTATGTCAAAATTGTGTTCTCACCAATTTCATTTTCACCAATAATTTTGTTCTGTCAAATATTTTTCAAAATTTTTTGATTCGAACACAGCCTTAGTGCTGAAATAGTTAATGTTCGTGAAATCTAGAAAAAGAAGGGAGAAAACTATAAGTATTTTACCAAAGAAGATGCAAACTTAGGAAACGAGATCCAAGAGAACTACGGTGAGCAGGAAAATGCTGGCCTTTTGCTTTCTCGACTTGATCCGTCGACTTCACCAAAACAACCTCTCAAAACCCCCTTTTGTTTGTCAAACTGAGGTTGTTTTAATATTAGGTATTTTTATTTAATTCAGTTTTTTTCCTTGTTTAGTAAGAATGCGTAAGTCCATAACTCACAGACAACTTTATTTCGTGCTTCCTTGTTTATTTACAGTACCGTTCCTCAAATTTTGTTACCATTTTAGCTCCTTGGCGTTAGTAATTTGTTTTTTTAGCCCGGCTAGTTCAGCTGCTGTAGCCTGAGAGTCTATCTCGGGGTTTGGCTTCGGGGTTGTTTTTTATGATTCTCAGGACGAATATAGTTGCTCAGAACTATTTCTTTCGTCCCGTGCTGTAATGAGCAAGATATTATCTGTATCAATCGTACTTCAATCGCCCATCTTCTTTTCATACAGTATTATACATAGGGTAGTTCGAATTCTA
Organism: Diogma glabrata; assembly: GCA_963693315.1. Taxonomy (NCBI): domain Eukaryota; kingdom Metazoa; phylum Arthropoda; class Insecta; order Diptera; family Cylindrotomidae; genus Diogma; species Diogma glabrata. The sequence goes on from OY856187.1 coordinate 178,962,193, forward strand.
TACACTTTTTTGTTCGAATATGTAAACACTTTTTAACCCACTTGTGTGCAGCAGCACACTTATTTTTTGTGAAGTACAACATTTCCGGTAAGACCGTATCGTATTCTTTTTTTGTTCACTTATTTTCGCATATTTATGTGGTTTTTTGGTTATTGATGTTGAGTTGGTTAGGATAGTTGGTTTAGAGTAGTGGATTTAAGAATTTAAAGGAATACGAGATAAATAAATTTTTAATATAGAATGATTGTTTTTAATTCTTTTTACCTGGGTTACATTTTTTTCGATTCTTTTGGTTTTTCATATAAATATGCGAAAATAAATGGAAAAATAAAAAGAATATGATAGGGTCTTCTCGGAAGCTTTGTATATACTTCACAAAGAAATAAGTGTGCTGCACAAAAGTGGATTGAAGTGTTTGAAAATGTATATATACACATTCAAACTACGCTATAGTATATATTACTATATGTAAATAAGACGGGAGATTGAAGTACGGTTGACACAGATAAGATAACATCTTGCCTATTACACGCCGTCAATCAAATCTTTTCTCTCAGCCTCTATTAAGTCGTTCATATGTTTGTTTTTTTCATAACTTATCTTACTTATCACAATTTTATTTCAGCCAAAACTGTATGCCAGTCCTGTGATATGGTTTCAGTCCTTTAAATCATTTAAACAAGTTTCAAAAATCAGAGTTTCACCACCACGTACAATCATTTCGGGTGCTAGATTGTCCATATTAGGTGCTTCATTACATTTTAAGTTTAACAGTGCCACATAGAATTCCTGTTGTGTGGGTTCATCTATACATGTACTTTTAACCAACGAATAGGTTTTGCGCTTTACTCAATGTTCTGCTGATTCTTGGGTAATGGCCCATCCGACTGGTCCCCTGGCTAAGGAGCCAAACCTGGACCAAGCCCGCACTAATGCGTTTGGGGATTGGGCCAGGCTTAACATTTTCAGACGGCCCAAGCTTGAACCAAGCTTAGACTGATGTCCTGGGTCCAAGTCTGGCAAACCAGTCCTGGGCCAAGTCTGGCAAATAAGACTTCCAGACCTCCTTTAAATGTGTGGAAAGAGGTTGTGGAAAGAGTAACATAAAGTAAAATAAAGATAAACATAATATGGTCTGCACATGTTTACAATGCATTAGACTGGTTAATATAACGCGTAGTATAATTAACTGAACCTTGGTTCAGTCTAGGCATTTACAACTGGCCCTGACTGAAGCCAAAGCTAACTAGCCTAAGTTTGGCTCACCAATACTGGTTCGAGATTGGTCCGTTGTTTAATATTGGCAGCTCCATATACCCAGGTTATACTTATGTTAAGAAGATTCACAAAATAAGTGACCCAAGTAGTTAACAGGTAACACATTGCTTGTCAAAGAAATGAATCTCCATGTAATTTTATCTATGGACTTTAATCATTGAATGAATCCATTTTAATGAGGTTTGCGACTTTTGTATATGGGGCATTCTTTTACAAATCAAACAGATTTGGACAAAATATGACCGACACATTTTTGATTTGGCTGAAATTTTTTTAGGGGTTTTATATCGAAAAAAATAATATACGTGTGACGTGTTACTAAATTTCAAGAATTTCGTGATTTAACTTGGCGTTTCAAACCCTACATAAATTTGACCAAAGCTTATCATAACACTACAGTTAAAATTTGTATAAAACATGCAATTCTTTTTATCTAAAAATTGTTGTTGTACTAGTTTTAAATTGCTCTACATTGTAAATTGATATTAGGTTTTGGTGCTGTTCGATCATAAAAATCTTTTCAGAGAACCCAATTTGAATTGTTTTACTGCGAAAATCGAAACAGTTGGTAAGTTCTCGATTTCTATTTATTCTGTATTTTAAAAAAATTGTTTTCATAATTTGTTTCATTTAATTCTTTTTATTATATTTTAAGGAAGATATATTTGTTCATCTTCCTTGAAGCTCTCTCCACTTTTTTTTTCACTCATTCTAAGCAATTGACCTTTTTTTAAAATTCATTTCTTTTACTCTTTAGGTTTTTTATTTTGAAAAGAAAAACGAAAACAAAAGAGGATGAAAATTTTATTTTCATTCAGAAAATAGAAAAATTGCTGGAAAAGTTTAAAAAATATAGAAAAAACACGAAAACAAACAAAAAACACCAAATTGATTTAAGCTTATTTTTCATGACTTATATCTTATAGATATATGATATTATATTTTTATGCTTTTGTAAATTATTTGAAAGTGGTTCAACCATGTTTGGAAGTGTGAGTTCAATAAATCTTGTTTGATTTTTAAGATTAGTGTTTGTCGACCAAAGATAAAATCTTTCTAAATCTATGTACCATACATAATTCCTTTTATTTATAATTCTTTTCAATAGATTCAATAGAAAGAAAAATACATTTTATACCTTATTTATTCTATGCATATAAATTATAAATGTTAAAAGAAATCAAGAACCAAGGAAAATATGTGGTTGAAATTTTAATAAAATGGAAAAGCCTTTGACATCGTTTATAAGTTTTATGAGTTTTACAGCTAAATAAGAAAAACGAAAAACATTTCCGGGCAGGAAAAATTACTACCCAAGAGCATAAAATTTATCAGCATCCACTTCAAAAATCGTATTCCATTGATAACAAACCATTAAAATCCACCCCCAAAAACAAAAAAATTTTACATAAAAAAATGAGCATCAAAAATTCCACAAAACTTCACAAAAACACCCATCGAAAAAATATTCGTTTACTCGGGAAAAAAAATCGAGTAAATAGAATAGTAGAAAAATAACCAAAAATTTATAGTAATAAAAAAGAAATTGGTGTCGTTGAAATGTTATTTTCATGTTTTCATTTTTTTTATCATTGTATATTGTAGGTGGATACTATGATTAGTAGAGGGTAATTTTCTCCAACTCAGTTTAAATTTTCTCTTCATCGTAGTAAGATATACGAATTGGTTGTGAAATTTAAGTAGTTTTTTTTTGTTAACGAGTTTACAAATTATAAAATATACAAAATTAAAAAACAAATATCGTGAAACGAAAATTAAAAACAAAATTGTGATTAATTTTAATTAAAACTTTATCTTAAATTTTTTTGTTTATATCTTTTTATCAGTAAATCTGTAAAAGTGTTTAAAAAAACAAAATTATTTTGGTACATTTGCTCATCCTCTTAATCTAATATAAACATAGAATTTTTTTTATTACCGTAGAATCAGATACAAATCTAAAAATGAGTAACAAAAACACGAAAAGTTGTTCTTGTTCTACTTCTTTCATTTCCCATCTGAATGAAATGAAAATCAATAAAAAATTTGCCCGCCATTTTTAAGATTTTCTTCTTTTTTTATCTCAACATTTTGTGCTTTTATTTTATCAACAAGATTCAAAAATATTAAAAACAAACGAATTAAGGTATCTAGGGTGTAACGTATATTCGAACTGTTATTTTTTAAGATTATTGATTTCTTGCAAATATTTGTGTACGCCCATTTCAACATAAAGGATTCGGGATTACTATCATTATTTAGATAAACTTTGATCATACGTGGAAAATTGTTTTTCATATGACATCTACTGTACAACCCGGAAAACTTGAAAATTAGCTATTATAAAAACGAAAACGACATTTTTTATATTACAACCAAATAGTTTTAAATATGTATATAATTACAATTGCTTTCAATTTATTTGAATTAAAAGAAATACAATAACTTAAATATTTCCGTTTTTCCATTTATTATTGTTTATCTGTCTTTATTTCATGAAATTCTTCTCATTACAGAGTTTTAATTCTAATCATTTGGAAAGCTAATCTGAAAAACAGTGTCAAATATTTTCTCCTGGACGTTCATTATTCTACCTTCGCTCATAACGAGTAGTAACATTAGAAATAAAAAACTATGTTTAGTTTAGCAAAAAGACGAACTAACACCATCCATCTTATCCATTGTAACTTTCTACGCTCTAATCCAAGTCTCAAATTCATTATTTTAAAATTCTTGTCTCTCATTTCAATTTTGTACATTTTTTAAAAATATTTTACATACAATAATTATACACTTATTAATCTAAAATGTATGATTTTAAAATAAATAATAATGTAGTCACCTTATTACTATTTAAATCACTTAAAGTTTTGTAAATAATTTCGTTACTTAAATATATTTTTAGTTTGTCAGTTGGTGTTACCGGATAAACATTTATCACATATACTTTCGTGTTTTGTTATAATTTAAAATTAAAAAAAAATATTTTACAAAAAAAGTAAAAGTTAATAAACTTTTCTTAATTATTATAATTATCGATTTTTTTTTACTTTATACGTAATATAAGAAAGTGTTTATAATTTTAATTAAGATAAAATGGATAGTAATTCAGTAAGTCCATTACCACCACCGGAAGCCCCATTGGCTATGATGGAAAATGAAAAAACTGCACCAAGAAGTCCGTCAAGCATTCATGATATACCGCCACCGTTATTAGACGAAAAGTAAGTACATAATATGTTTTGTTATGATTTAATTGGTTTATTATTATTTATTTATGGAAATATTTATTACATTCGTTACATTTCTAAAACAAATAATCAAAATGGAGATTTAAAATATAATGACGGTTTGTTGTTTGTATTTTATTTCAAATACGTTTTTTATTTAAATTAGTTATTGTCATAATTTTTTTAATATTTTCTAGTTTAGCTGTAATTAATGCATTAAACGTTCGTGTTGACATTTTATTCATGTAGACAATATGGTATTATTGATATTAAAAATTAATAATTTAGATTTCATTGTTTTGTTTTCATTAAAACTGTCTAGATTTGGAACTGTGAGGTCGTAAAATTATTAATATCAATGAAATCGAAATTTTTTCGATATTAGGAAATAAGATTTTCAATTTTTCTACCAGATTGTAATCAATCATGTTTTTGGTGTTGTATGTAAATAAAAAACTCAATTCTAAATTCATCTCATCGTAAATAATTTATTATTTAATTACACTCAAATGTGAAAAATAAAAGATCAAAGATTCTATAATTAAAAAGAAAGAAATTTTCCCATGAATAAGATTTTGAATAACATTTTTTACCGAAATTTGACTATTTAATTTAATTAAAATAACATATGGGTACATTCAGTTGTTTCTTGTTTTTTCTAAATATTTCAGTATATTATGAACTACTTGTTTTATATATATATATACATATATCAAAATAATCCCCATTTTTATCTGATACAAATGTTGCATCTGATTTATTGTAGACTGTAGTTAAATGATAAATAGATTGTTTACTATTTATTTTGCTTATGGAAAATTACGTTGAAATTGTCAACATCCTATCATTAGATGATTTGAGACAATCAACTTGTAAATAAAATGTCGGTTTCAATGTATAATGAAAATATTCGACTGAAAATTTTAATGAATAAAAAATACAAATATTCTTTAAACTAAATTCACCTAATTTTGTTTTTGATAATCCCTAAATAAATTGTTGTATTCCTATTTCCAATAAATTTAGTTTAAGTTAATTATCAATTGATTAGTTGAAATTTAATTAAGTGAAACAAAAGTAAGCAATTTGGGTGTATTTTTTATTTAAACAATTATGTTAATCGAATTACGCAAAATTTTTTTCAATAGACATTTTGTCATAATTGTTTAGATTTTATAAAATTAGTAACTTTGATTACTGATGAGATGTCTTAATATTATTCAGTGCTTATAGATAGAGACGGTGGTGACATAATTGACATTTTTTTTATAATATGGTTATAAGCGACCCTGTAGCCATAACCTTGCATATAAACTGCTAAGTCCTTTGACAGCTTGATCCCAACATAGTACTTCTCAGCTCTGATAGAGTTAAGCGATTTCGGTTAAATTCCTACTCCACTAGGAGTGACGGTATTATACAGTATTTCAATACTGGAAATTAAGGCATCGATGCCTATCGTACCATACCTATCGCTTCCCGATCCCGACCCCGAAGGACCTAGAGCATTTTGAACAAATATGTTATGTTCAAGAGCTTTTAAAGCAACCTGGGTGTCAATAAAACTACTCTTAAATTTAATTTTCGTTTGCTTTATTTAATAAGCTTCTATTCAGTTTAAAAGTTTCAACATGAATCCCTAACAAATACAACTTTTTATATTTCTACCAAAATAATTCTCTAGTCCGTTCCGTTAGAAAATCATGTTTTTGACAAAAAAAATTAATTAACAATTAAAATCTTAATAAGAATAATAACAAAAACAACCAGCGGTGCCTTACATGTAAGGGTAATTAAAACCTTACAATCGTGGGGAATTTACATACCCTGAGAAGTCTTTAAAAGCCGGGCAAAAGATACATCTATCTTTTCATATCTTTTAAGTAGTACACTCCAAGTTTTTCCGTTGAAGATCTACGATTTCATACGCTAAATTTCCTTTGGGGTAACGAATTCGAGCTTTAACAAATTTTGGCGCAAATTTAGATGCAACTTTCTTAGATACTCCGCTTTGGGTGAAGTTTCTGACGAAAACTTCTTGTTGAGGAACAAATTGTCGAATACGACTACGTAAATTTATACCTTGAAACATTTCGCTCAAATGCCATTTTCAATTTTTTCAAAACCATCTCTTGAGTAATTGTCAAATTTCCGGTTTTGATGATACAGCCAAATGGTTTAAGGCAAAGCTATTAATTTCGTTCAGTAGTCTGAACCATGAGTTACCAATTCCTGACCAAAAAAGAAGTGGGCAGAAAACTGATTTGACTCATGTATCACATTCCGAAGACTACTTGGTCCAAGTACCGATACCAATCCTAGTGATTATCTTTAATATACGACCAAATTGCAGCTAAAACCAATCGATTTACCCTTTCCGAGGCATTTGATTGTGGAGAGTACTTCGGAGTGAATTGTTTAACTCCATACTTCCTTCCCTAGTCCCTGGGCCCACGCCGATTTCATGGGATGATTATCACATATTTTATAATTCATGAGGCGCTTGTCCTTGATGAGCCCGAAAGCTTTTGTTCTGCCATTTTCCTCAAATCGGCCGCTTATTCGTTCGGCAAGCTCCAAAGAATGCCGATTGCACGCTATCTTGGAAATTTGCTACCACATTTTTTTTAAACTGTGGAGGTTGGAAATTTGTTTTAGAACAGAAGGGTAAGCTTGTGGGCCAAAATGTGTCTGCTATTGTCGAGTCAATAACAACTGACATTTTGGTATGTTTGGGTCGTCGGACTAGAACACAGCAGACAAACTTTTGTCGGACAAGGTTACTCTCGTGTTCTAAAACAAATTTTCAACACCCATAGTTAAAAAAAAAAAGTTACAAGATCCCGGGCAATCGGCATTTTTCGGAGCTTGCCGAACGAAAAGGCGGCCGAATCGAGAAAAATGGCAGGGCCTCACAAAGTATAAAATATGTGGTAATCACCGCATGAATCGGCGTGGGCCCAGGGCCTATAATAAACTTGATAGCATATGAGACTCGAATTGCTTTTCATTGCCCGTCAAAATAGCTTCAGGCACAGAAAAGTTTAAAAATATATCTCGTTCAAGGATATTACATAAAGGTTGTGCCGCAGCTGGTTGAAGTGTTTTCGCCACAACAAATTTGAAGTATTGATCCAAAACAATAACAATACTGGTATTTCCGTGTTTTGATCGCGAATAAGGTCCTACAGAGTCGATAAACATTCGTTGCCAAGGTCGCACCGTTTCAACAAAACTACCCATTGGTGGTTTGGTACTAAAATTGATAGCTTTATACATGTTGTTGATCTCACACTTACGAATATTTTCTTTTACGTCCTTCGCCATGTATTTTCAAAAATATAATCTTTGAATGTCCCTAAGTGAACGGAGATAGTTGCGTCATGAGCTTGTTTAAGCAGGATAGGTATACCAATTGTGATGGAACTGCAAGCTTCCACTGCAATGAATTCTGAATCCACATACGTTAAGGAGACCAGGATACAAGTTTATGTAGGCTCGACCATTATTTATTTTCCCGTTAGTTTTATTTACTGCTGTTTTGAAAAGCTCCTGCATTAAATCGACATATTCTTGGTCTTTAAGCGCTGGATCGTCAAGATACATATGGAAGATCAGTATCATCTCTGTGATCATTTTGATTCATATTGCTCAATGAATCAACAAACATGTGAGAAAGCGCGTCGGGGACTGTATTTAGAATTTCTTTTCGATGTTTAAGATTAAAATTAAAACCTGGAAGTTTTAAGCTTCATTTGGCTAAACGTCCCAATAGATCTCGTTGGTCTATAAACCATTTCAGACTCACATGATCAGTGATTACAGAAGACCTTCAATATATTTGCGGCACTTTTTGATACTTAACACCACCCTAAACATTCCAGCTCTGTAATGGTCAACGACCACTTTAATACATCCAACGCAGACTGAACATTTTCATTCCAACCAAATTTGCATCCTTTTTTCAATAATTCAGGCAGTGGAGATGCTAATGTTGAAAAATTGGCAATAAATCGGCGGTATTTACCCGTAACACCTTAAAATCTGCGCACATGAAGCACAGTTTTTGGCATCGGAAATGAGTTTATTGCATCTACTTCATCCGAATCTACACGTACCTTTTAAACAAAACTTAATTTTCGCAATCTTAATAGATAGGTTTGCTTTCCGAAATCGATCAGCAATGTTTGCTAAAATTCACAGATGCCATTCAAAATATGAAGATGTAATTAGTAAATCATCCAGATACACTGAAACTCGATCGTGCAGATGATATGAGATGACCTTATGCATCAATCGGCACATAGTCTGTGGATCGTTGCAGAGTTCAAACAGCATAATTTTAAATTGGTAAAGAGGCCGTCCAGGGACTGCAAAGGCAGTCTTCTCACAAGAATCTGGATCGAGGGGTATTTTCCAAAAGTCTGTTAGATCAAGGCTTGATATGTATACCGTTTTATCTAAACGACTTAATAACCCGTCTATTAGTGGTAGGTTATATGCACCTTTTTTGGTTACATCATTAAGTTTACGCGCGTCAAGACAAAGCCTTGCATTCCCAAGAGATTTTCGCACCAACGCAATTAGACTTAATTGAAACAATTGTTTCTGTTACAATTTTATTTTTAAGTGTGCGGCAATCTCTAAAATATTTTCTGCACTCGAGTACCACAATACGACATATATCGAAATTCGTTTAAGTGCGGAAAAGTGAGTTATTTGCGCACTGATTTTTTATTTCAGTACTGCTTTTTCATTTCCGCACTGCTTTTTCATTCCCGCACTGCTGCCAATTAAACATTTTTAAGTAAACATTTTTATTAATAAAGTAGAAATGAATGACATTACTTTTGACCAAAGTAAAAAGAGAAATTATGCAAGTTATTGAATGAATATCCTCCAGGAATCGGTGGTTGTGGCAAAGGCTCTCCAACCACTTTCAAGTTTGTTCGGCTTGTTTGACTCGAAATTATTGTAACAGTTGTACCGGCTGAAACATTGCCATTTTTAATGATTGATTCACTGAATTGAGCAGTGGTTGATGAGGTCGTTGAAACGTTATAAGCTCTAACAATTTTCGAACCCATGGGCCATGATGCTGTCAGCAATTTTACGTTTATTGTTGAGCGAATGTTGAATGTATTTTTCTGTAACCTTAGCAGACTCCCAACCACCATGTTGCTTAATTGTAGTTAAATTCACACCCAAATCTGCCATCAAGGATGCAGACGATCGACGGAAGCAATGACCAGTGTTGAGTGTACTCACCCGGTGACGAAAAATTCAAAAAAATTGCAATTATTTTCGGATAGCCTCCAATCGTGTTAATGCCGATCGGCTGTTTGATGCATTTGCCTTTACGGAAACCCACAAATAATATGTCGGTGATAACGCCATGAGGACGTTGTCCTGAATAGATCTTGAAAATGTCAACCAAATTTATGTCCCGATCAATTCCTTCGTTGATGACAAATTGTCGAATGATTTTGGTTTTCGTTTTCGGTACGGTAATTTTAATGCCATTGTCCATGTATTCAACATCCTTTACGTTCAAATTCAACAATTCGCTTCGTCGACAAGCACCATAGACACCGACAATAAGGGCCACCTTAAAATTGTAAGGTTAGGAAAATGGAACAAAAAAATTATCAGCAAATTTTACCTTCGTAGCCAAATAACCATCGTCGGGATCGTCCTTCAGGAATTTGTAGATTTCTTCAATGATGAAGATTCTTGATTTCTTCGCAAAATAATTGTCAATTTTACGCTTCAAAAGAGCTCGCAAATTGTTGAATTTTGAGATATCGATGTTGTCCTTCACGTTCAACGTGGTTTTAACATTGAGTAAATGCTCCATGTAGTTGACGATTGGAATTGTTTCATCTCGGTATCGAAATAAGCAAGCAACTAATTTTCGTCAATCAGTTTATTTTTTTTTCACTGCACCATTGTTTGAACGCTCGATACGTTTTTTCGTATTTTTCTTTGGATATTACCGGCAATAAACCTTACAAAGCTCTTTCTGCTGCCCCTTCCAAATCGGAATCCTGAGCTCATTTTGTGCAGTTTCTCAATAAAATACAGGCGAAATGAAAACACGTTTGTAGTGTGGGAACAATCGAGAACAAATGACGTTTTTTTCTTGCATATAATCCAACTTGCATATTGTAAAGGCATTGTTGATCGATCAATACTTCGCGTAGTTTTTTTGTAGTGATTTTTTGAAATTTTTTTTTATTTTTTGTCTATTGTGGTACTCAAGTGCAGAAAACGCTGTGTGCAACTCGTTTTGAAATGAATTTTTTTCAGCACACCCCCTAATTTTACTTAGAACTAGTGCTTAAAAAATCTTCATTTCAAAACTTGTAGCACAAACTACTATTCCCTGCGTTGTTTACGATTTAGACGATTGTAAATTATTGGTAAAACAGTTGTTGAGTCATAATTAGGTAGGAAAGTCAAATCAGGGTTAAAACTAGTTTGATTATTTATTTCGATGCTGAGAATAGTTGTAAGTGTTGTCTCATCCGTAGCTCGGGATCTGTATTTATTTTTGGTTTTGGTGGTAGCTTCGATCTTTTGGGTATTCCACAAAGTGTGATCCCCGAAATGAAGTTCCCCAGGCGCAATCATTTCCCGTCGTATGTTTCCCGGAGAATATTGTAAGCAGCGTCTGCAATTAGGTTTCTGTGCAGTATATTACTTAGACAATTCTTGAATAAATGATTGGCCGCAAAGTTCCAGCAGGTTAACACGTTAGGTCTTAGATTTTTATTGTTAGCACGTGAACATATATTGACAAATTCTACTGTTTCATTGTAATTATGCAACGTGGATGCGTCTGGATATTCTCTATCAATAATGTTTCTTGAACTACTAACAATGTGAACTACTAACGAGGTGAATTTCACTAGCATAAAGTTTTTGTGAATGAAAAAACTCCGGTATATATCCCAGACGAGTCCATGTATCCTCAATGGCAATGCATTTGATTAGCAATGGGTTAACTGAGGTAAAGTTCTCACTCGCAAGGATAAGTTGAAGACCAGGTCACATATTACGGCGCAAAACGAGTAAAAAATCTTGATCCAGCAAAGATTTCTTTAAAGAAACACATAAAATCAAAATTTCGTTGTAGAAATCAATGAAAGTTTCTTCAATGCGTTGTTTCCTAGTTTCAATAGAATGTCTAACATCAAAGTCGTTTCACCGATTTTGAAATCTTTGTTGTAGTTATACCCCAAATTGTGGGCAACTGAGTGTACCATGTTTTTTTTTTCTTCCAATTCTTCCAATTTAAATTGAGAAATTCCATAACTACGGGCATGATGTTCAAAACAAAACAGAAATCGGTCTACTGACATATTCGCAAAACCATCGAAATGTATAAATTCCAATAGTTTTGAGCAAAAACTTGTTTCTGATTATACAGCAAGAAATCACTAGGGTTAGTAATTGGCAGTCCTGGTCATGTTTGTTTCCGTGGAAAGTTTGTTGGTACAGCCTCGGGAACATTAGAAGGTTTAAGGTTAACCGGCTCTTTCATTTGATGTTCCGTATTGGGAGAGCAATTGACCAATTTGAGACAATAAAAAATATAATCAACCTATTTACATCATCCCTATTTTACAACACTAGAAGAAGTAGATGCCTTAGGAATAAATTCATCACACTTATTTACGTTAATGGAAGGACTTTCATCTCTAAGTGCAACATTCGCTTAATTGTCTGAGGTATACTATTGACAGAACTCACTCCATCATTAGGAAATTTCACCTTAATTGTATCAAGCGATACTCTGGATACATTTAAATCTACATTATTTCCAATAACCGATTCAACAAATTCCACCAACTTTTCATAGCCTTGCTGCTATATGCATTAAACGCGACGCAACCATCGATAATGTGTCACGAGATACACTTTCATCATCGACATCGTCCTCAATGGCTTCCTTTTCACATCCCTAAGGTCCTGCGGTCTATATAGACCTACTGTCGATTTCAGATAATATACTCACACCCTAAACATGGGCTTACTTCAGTGCTTTAATGACCCCCTGAAATCGAAGTAGGTAAATTTTTTAGTAAGAATAGTATCCACTATCCTTACAGATCTGAATAAGAATAATAACAACAAAAAGAACCAGTAGTGCCTTTTATTTAAGGGTAATTAAAAACTTACACTACTAACAAACTTCGCACAAATTTTTGATCTTTTGCTCGCATCAATGCGACATTTATGACGAATACATCAGCCTTAAGAACCGTATAATATGTATTCACCAAATGTAAGCCGAGGTCATGATCTTCATTTTTAAAGTAAACCACTGCTCTTACATCATTATTAGTAAATGAACCATCTGTTTATTAAAGATCCAACTTGTTGATCTTATCCTATAGAAAATTAACATTTAGGTACGTCACTAAGTCGGTGATTTGTCTATGAAATTACTACTCTTTGCTCTGTTTGATAAGTTGTTAAAATAACTCTGTCTTTTGTTGCAATGGAAAAATCTTAAATGAGCCGTCTCCATCTCTTGGTTGTTTCTAGAAGTGCGAGCATTTAATAGTTTTAAAAGTCGTTAGACCAATAAACTCATTCTAAGCGTTGTACTAAAGATTTTCAAGGTACTACATTCGCAAAAGAAATCATGAAAAGGACCCATTTTTAAAACAAATTATATTTTAATCAAATGACTATCACATTTGATAAAAAACTTTTTAAAATACACATCCAAAATATTTGTGGATTGAATGCCAACCGGGACGCCGTGCAACATCATCTCGAGCACGACCAACCGCATATTCTTTTTCTTACAGAAACACAAGTTTCTGAAAACTATCCCTATGACGTAACACTAAATTCCAAATATAGGCTTGAATCAGCTTTTAAACTCCATCAAGGTGTATGTGCATACATTCATGAGAGTGTTGCATATAAACGCTTTCCAAATTATGAAGTACATGGTGATGGCTACAGTACAGTAGTATTAAAGGTTTGTCTACCTGAAATTTCTTTTTTCACAATAGCTCTATACCGGTCCCCAAACAAACATAATCCCAATTTTTTTAATGACTTGACTAATGTTGTCGACGAAATTAGAGCACAATTTCAAAGTTGTGAGGTTATCGTTACCGGTGACTTCAACGTCCACAACAAATCGTGGTTGGAATTTTCCAAAATGACCGACGACAACAATGGAAGGCAGGCAGAAATATTTGCTGCATCGCACGACCTGACGCAGATTGTAAAAAGCCCAACTTTCACTCCTCGTAATGGCGGTGATAAAAGTTTTCTCTTAGACCTTTATCTCACATCTATGCCAGATATTACGAGTGTCAATGTCGATAAGGGTAGTATTGGAAATTCTGACCATTATCTAATCACATCAGTTATCAAAACTGATTTGCTACAAACTAGAGTTCCCAAATCCCGTAAAATATTTCACTTTTTAAAAATGGACACCAATGGTCTCCGAAGTTTTTTTCAAGGTTCCCCTTTTGATCGTCATTGTTTTTATACTGACGATGTAAATGTTTCTGCTCAAAACTTTACTGAAACCATTCAATTCGGTATTAACAAATTCGTTCCCTTTTCAATAATGAAACCCCAACAAAAATATTTGTTTTCGAAAGCAGCCAAATTGGCTCTTAGAAACAAACGTAGATTATTTAATATTTGGATTCATAAAAAGAACTCTGTTAATCGATCCCAATATTTAAAGGCTAATAAAATATCAAACCAGATAATCGAAAACGAAAAAGCAGAGATTGACAGAGCGAAAGCGGCAAAACTTTCGAGTATGTCAATTTCTGACAAAAGTTTTTACAGTGCCATTAATTCTTTAAATTGTGGTACTAAATCTTCTATCCCTCCTATCATTGATGGTGACTCAATCATTACTGACCCTGCAAGGAAAGCTACATTGTTCGCGGAACGCTTTGCTTCAAATTCAACAGTTTTAGAAACTCCTAAAGAAATACCCCAAACCCAGTCTTCAGGAGTTAATATGAAACAATTACATTTCAAACCCAAAATTGTCGAAAAACTTTTAAGGGGGTTAAACAACAACAAAGCTTCTGGTCTGGACAACATTCCTCCTGTTATTCTAAAAACATTTTCAAAAGAACTTGCACCAACCCTCACCAAAATATTTTATCAATCCTATAAATCTGGTATTTATCCATCCTGCTGGAAGTTGGCCAATGTCCAGCCTGTCCCAAAAAAAGGAACGAAATGTGATATTTCAAATTATAGACCAATAGCCTTACTCCCAGTCATGTCTAAAATATACGAGCACTATATTAATTCACACATATCCAAATTTTTGGAAGACAACCATTTGATATCTGACAGCCAATACGGTTTTAGAAACAAAAGATCAACAACCGATCTATTGAACTATGTGGCACATATTTGGAATAGCATACTTGAGAAAGGTGGTGAAACGTACGTAATCGCATTAGACATCTCAAAAGCATTTGATCGAATTTGGCATGCCAACTTGATCAACAAGCTCGTTGCGTACGGTTTTCATCCCGCAGTCGTGAAGTTGATTCAAAATTTTCTGTCTAACCGATACATCTCGGTATCTATAGATGGCTTTTCTTCTGAGTCCAAATTAATTAACGCTGGTGTACCCCAAGGCTCAGTTTTATCTCCCACTTTATTTTTAATTTATATCAACGAACTGTTGCAAATCACCAGTAACCCAATAAATAGTTTTGCAGATGATAGTACACTGCACAAGTCATTCGTCCCCCTATCTTCAAAGGGTAAAATGCATGAACGAATAAATCCCGTCCGGAGAGACGCTGCCATAAATGTAAACGAGGACCTAAAAAAAGTCGCCGATTGGGGTGACAAAAATTTGGTCAATTTTAATTCCACCAAAACACAGCTATTGATTGTTTCCAGATCAAAGACCGAGTTTCCCAACGATATTTCAATTAATATGTGTGACGACCAAATACGCGAATGTGAAAGCATTCGTTTATTGGGAGTCACAATATCCAATGACTTACTCTGGAACGATCATATAATGGCCATGGCAAAGAGCGCGTCAAGAAAACTCGGCCTCCTCAATAGATGTAAAAAATATTTTACTTCGCATCAATTACTCCACATTTATAAGTCCTATATTCGTCCCTGTATGGAGTATTGTTGTCAAGTTTGGGGCGCTGCATCTGTTACTATCCTGGCTTTTTTGGACTCTGTTCAAAAGCGAGCTATACGAATTGTTGGTGATCGAGATTTAACATTAGGTTTTGATTCCCTGCAACATCGTCGCACTGTTGCTGATCTCGTTGTTTTTTATAAATATCGTCACCAGCAGTGCTCGGATGAAATCAGGTCCATAATGCCTCAGACATATGTTTTTCCCCGTCTTACTCGTCAATCGGTGTGTGCGGGCGGTCGTACTGTCGAGATTACTCACTGTCATAGTAATAGAATGCAAAGAGATTTCTTTGTGCGTACATCGTACACATGGAATGCTTTGCCCGAATCAATAGTCTCGAGTGCTTTCAATCCACAAAGATTTAAAAAAAGCGTCCACCTATACCTCAAGACGCATGTTGTTGTGGGACCTACGTCTTAAAAGGTATATATGTGTTGTTGTGACACATTTTGTAATTCCTACTACACAACACTTCTTATTAAAAAAAAAAAAAAAAAAAAAAATGTGATAATGAACCTCATATCTACTTTATAGAGCCAGCTTACATCGTTTTCGAAGCCGGTTACTTGTTGAGAAAACACCAACATTTTTGTACGTTTTAGTTTGTACCAGGCCCATAGCCATATGCTATGTAAGCCACCAGCCAGTCAGGAACTGGAAGGTTTGTACGGATGAAACGCCAAAATCCAGATTATTTGAATTTCCGAAGTAACTCCTGAGGACCACTCCAAATAACTGAACCAACGAAATGGTGTTGAGCGAGTAATGCATATGTTTCTTCTTTCGAGGAAGTATAAATATTGTTGGATAATTTCCTTTCAAAGCACTTTCTGTTAAAGCTTACATAAATTCACTTGTTTTTATTGATTTCCGAACAAAATTTTTGAAAAGTTTTCCACCTTTACTATACAGAGCCTAGTTGGCTTCTTTATGAGTCTTAAATTTAGAAATTTTCAGTAATTTAGAAATCGATGTCTCGGCAGGGTAAACACACAATTGGGTTAGGGTAGAATACTTAGTTTGTAATCGATATTAGTAAACAGTTTGATTGGAACAGGGATTCTATCTACTTCATACGACTGGTTGGTAATACTCAGTCTTAGATTACTAATACTTCTAGTGTTATATTTGATCTTTCATTTTGACACTAATAATTCCAAAACTGTTTTCCTAAATACAGTTCTGATCACAATTTTGCAGCAATTTTGTCATCACGATTATTTTTTTCGATTTCATCGCTCAAAGGGGTAATATACCGGTATAAGTACTCACTATAATTCCAGTTGTTATGTGTTAAGTAATTTGATTTTAATAAAGGAAAAACAAAATAAAAAAAGTAAAACAAAAACGCCAGACTGTGTTATTTATGTATGTATCTCATTTTATTTTGCAAAATTAACAAAATAGTAATGACATTGAAATAATAACGAAAAAACGTAAAACACAATTCTTATATTTTACACGTTTCGTTAAGTTAAGGTTTACACTAGAAATCAATGAAATGTTATGAGAATCTTCAAAGTAATTGTATTTTTTTTTCGATTCTAAAAATCGAATTTTTAATGTTACTATGACAGTTATAGTTCACAACATTTTCGATAAAAGGTTTAACTAAATGTCACATGCTTCATTGAATTAACCGGAAATAAAATAACATTTAAAAAAATAATCTAATCAAAGTTAATTGAATTAAATAAAGAAACACTTGTCGAAAATATTTTTCTTTCATCTAATTAAATAGACAATGTTTTTTTAATTTGAAGTTCCTCTCTCATAGGCGTACTATACCATGATAAAAATATTTAAACAAAATTGAGTAACATAAAATATCAGGTACGTCACTAAGTTTTATAGTAGAGAAGCTAAAAGTTACAAATATATAATGTAGAAGCCGGGTAGGAATATAAATAGCGTATGTTCCACCTGTGGGAAAATCAACAGTTTTCCATTTTCTTTGTATGATATTGTTTTTACTGGATAAAACTGTTTGGAATGTTTCCAAAATATTTTCAATTAAATTCAAAAATAGAAATTTAAAAGTTATACAAAGAGTACAGTTGGGTTTATTTCTAGTACATTTCCCTAGGGGTGAGGGATTATTAACAACAAAATAACTATTAAGCATAAGACGATAAAGTTATAATTAGAGAAAATAAAAATAAAATTCTGTTGATAAAATCATGAAAAACATTGCGTGTTACACCAAAGTTTTTGTTTAAGGGTCGATAAACTATTACAATATACAAACTAAAAATCGGTTAATTTGTTCTAGTTAATATTAAACTTTTAAGAGTATGTATATTGTATATACTTATATGTAGTAAGCTTTCTTTGAAAAGACGATAAAGTTTTTTACTTTCTTAAAAAACAGTTTTTTTTCAATCAGTGGCGTGGCCTCCCTTGACCAACTTCTTGGAGAAAATGGGAGGAACGCCAAATGTTATTTTTAAAATCATAAACTTTTAAGGTTACATATAGAACTACTTTTTCCGTTTGTCACAACTTTTTGTCCGAAATTAGAGAGCGAAATCTTGAGCCCTAATTTTTTCTGCAGGGTTTTTATTTCAAATGCTGATTTATAAACTAAAACACTTTATACTTTCCATATTTAATTTTGATTTAAAGAATTTAATAGAAGACGCTATCAATAAACTTTTTTCTCTGGGTCTCGCTCTGGAGCTGCACTTAATTTTTTTGTATTCTTAATTTTAGTCTTTGGATTTCAAATACGAAAGCCCAAACTAAATAGAGATATAATTTGCATGTTTTAATGTTCTACCGAAGGAACTAGAAAAGTAAATTGGGTCCGCTTAGTTTTTCTATCAGAGATAGCGAAGCAACTATCGATCTTGAATCTTTGGATTTTACATTTGGGTATAAAAATTAATAATCTTCGTGATTGAAATGAAACGAAAATATTTGTCGTTCTCATTCTTTGCTTAGTTGCTTGCTTTGTAATAAAAGTGTGCCGAGTTCATTTTTCAAAGCAACAAGTGTAGAAACAAATTTATTGAAACCATGTATTCTTTAAAAAAAGCAACAAATAGAAGGCTAAGCATCTACCTTATACCAACAAAAGTTGGAGTCATTTTTTTCGCGTTTTTTTCGAATATGGATAGTCAACTTACGGAAATTGTTTGCATCATTATTGCATTTTTAAAATTTAGTGCGGTAATGAATATTATCCAACCGAAATATATTTATTTATTTTTGTCGTTGTCATGAAAACAGAGTTTTAAATGATCATTATATCACTCCTTTACTCCGTTCTTTCAGAAATAAATATTTTCTTCCAAATACTCATAGATTTAATTTTTGCTTCAAAACATTCCAACGTAAAAAATAAATGTTGTGAATGTTTTGTTCAATTTTGCTAGAATTTTTATAAAAATAGATAAACGGGATGACGAAAAGGTACTAACTTTCTTCTTTTGTAGCTGAAGTGAAAGAAAAAAAAATAAATAAAACAAAAACCTATTGGAGTGAAATCGAAAAATTAATAATATTGTTCTTCGAGGAAGAACGATTTTGCAAGAATAAACATTTTAATTTATGAATACTATTTTGAGGAGTGAAATGAGTGCTCGAATAAAATAAAATTGTAAGCTCGCATAACTCGTAGCTTAAAAACGACCAAATAAGTTTTTTAAGTGAAAGACCAATTTTAAAGCAGCCCTTCTGTGAAAGTTGCTTTTTATATCTTGTAAAAAAAAATTTCACTAAATTACAAATTGTAATTGCTATGATATTTTAATGAAATAATACAAAAGTCTTTCATAGTCTTTCAAAAGTCTTTCAAGTCATAAAATAATACAAAAGTAATCAGACTAATCAGAGTTTACAATTTTATTTTATTTGAGCGCTCTTGTCACTTGTCGAGATTACTCACTGTCATAGTGACAAAATGCAAAGGGACTTCTTTGTGCGTACATCGTGCAAATGGAATGCTTTTCCTGAATCAACAGTCTCAAGTGACTTCAATCCACAAACATTTAAAAAAAGCGAACACCATCACCTCAGAACGCATGTTGTTGTGGGAGCTAGCTCTTAAAAGGTATCATTGTGTTGTTGTGGCACATTTTGTAATTCCTACTACACAACACTTATTATTAAAAAAAAAATTG
The DNA here is from genome assembly GCA_963693315.1 of Diogma glabrata. Classification (NCBI taxonomy): domain Eukaryota; kingdom Metazoa; phylum Arthropoda; class Insecta; order Diptera; family Cylindrotomidae; genus Diogma; species Diogma glabrata. The sequence continues at coordinate 178,982,007 of OY856187.1, forward strand.
GACTTATAAATTAAAATTATTTTGTTTTTATATCGTTCTTGCTCTAAGAGTGAAATTTTTAGTTTTGTTATATCACTCCCTTAGAGGCGATCATATTTTTATTTTCTTTCATTCCATATGCAAATTAGTAATTTTTCGTCATTCTTTTTATTTATTTTAATAACGATACTTGCAACAATATAGAAATTATTGAACAAAACATTCAAACTAATAATTTATTTTTATTTTTAACATGGTGCAAGCATCAAATTTGAAGCAAAAATTAAATTTGTGCGTATTTGAAAGAAAATATTTATTTCGATTTAGGAGTAAGAACGAAGAATATTCAGAATGTGGCCGTGCATTTATAATGAAAAAACTTTTACTTATGAGATGTAAGTTTATATGAAAATTATTTTGAGAAAAAAGTAATTTATTTTTGAAATACTTTTGACTAAAATGATGAAATTCTTTAAAAATTCTTAACTTTTGCGTCATGACTACATTTCAAAACATTGTTTACATATTTTAAATTAATTATTAATTTAATTAAGTTTTTCCATTGTCTATCCACATTATCTTCATCATTATCCTTGAATGAATTTGATCCAAATTTTCAATACTAATAAATTAACAAAATTATCTTTATCTCCATCGATTTTATCAACATTTACACCTAAACGCCTTCGACTCTCCTATGGTGGTAATTGATCAAAAGTTTTGGCTTGATCTTTGCCTAAGAACGTTTTATGATCATACTGCTGATTATTTTCTGTATCCTGAAAATGCTTAAGAGATAATTCAAAATGTAATAAGCGGTTTTCATCAGAACAACCGCAGCAGGACAAATAAGAAAACATGCTAAAGATTAGATTCCTCTAGCATCATCATTTTTATATTTCAATTCAATTTAAATAAAAAAAATTTTGTTTTTCAAGTCTTTTATCTGAATTAAATTTATTGTTATTAATGCACACAATAATAATAATAGCAAAGTTCTTAACATGAATATTAGTGTTGATTAACAAAAACCTTTATTTTAATAATTTTTGCACAATGTAGTTTTTATTTAAAAAATTTTTTGCCTTAGTTTTATATTAATTTAACCCAATGAAGTTCTCTAAAATGTAATGACATCATTCAATTTCACCAATAACATTTCAATTATACTAATAACAAATAGTAATACGTCTGGCCTACTGGGATATTAAAATTTATCAAATAATTCTTGAAATAATTAACTCATATCGCAGTAGGCCAACGTATAATTCATGAAATATATAGAAAGAAATGAAAATTGGCAAAAAAATTTCAAAACGAATTCCCGTTGTTCGTTGATAGATTCTCATAATTTTTTGGAAAATTCCTCAAGCAAGTGGTATTGATATAGAGTTTCCATTTCCCGGTTGTTTTTTAAATCCCGGGATACGGGAATTAATAATTTCTTAATCCCGGGAATCCCGGGATTCCCGGGAAATATTTTAAATTTAAAACCTATTATAAAATAACATTTTTTTTTGATTTTTGTATTGAAATTTCATTAAAACCTTAATGGTTTTGTTAATTTTAAAGCAATAATGGATATTAAAAACTTTATAAACTTAACATATTAAATTATCATTCATATAAGGGAATAATAGTTATTTGTTTAACTAGGCAGCAAAGTAGTAGATTGACTGCCGCGGCTGATAGTTCATAGCCGAGCGAGCGTGGCTAGGAATTCAGCCAAGGCAGTCAATCTACCTTGCTGCCGAGTTGAACATATAATTTTTTCTCCGATTAATTACAATGATATGTAATTTAATAATTATTACTTTAAAAATAAAGCAAAATTTTAAAAATGAAAAAAAAAATCGATTAAAAAAATTTTTTTTTTAATCGCAATATCTGTTTATTTCTATGAAGTCTAATTATTTTGCTGCCTAGGCAGCAAAGTACTTGCTTTGCTGCCTAGGCAGGAAAAGTGCCACTTTGCTGACTAAGTCTGCAAAATTTATATTTGCTGTCTATCGGAGAAAAAATAATTTATATTATATACTTTTCAGTAGATCTTAACTTTTTAGCAGTCGTTAGCAGTTATGATGATATATTTTGATGACAATAAGTAATTGATAATTTGTAAATAAATCAAAAGCAGAATCTAAATCGTATTCGCAAATAAATTTTACTGCATTCACCACAAATTAAGGGTTTCAAAATTGAGCCCTCTTGTAAAATAGATTTGCAAATGTGTTTTGATCCACTATTCCAACTGCTTTATTAACAGCCGTGTCCAAACCACTACCTTGACCTCAGTGGAGGAAGACAATAATGCCACGTTTATCGATAACAAATAACAAAACTTGTGCATAAGCCTATATACGAAAATAATTTACAAGAAATATCTACTTTTATGTGTAAAATGTACAGTGAGTGATTACGAATAATATACTTATTTTTAAATATTGGTTTTATTTCACACCTGACACTGCGTTCCATTTGCAGCCAAACTTCTCATAACTTCTCGAGCAAAAATTTGTCAGGGCTCAAGTAAGGTCCTAATCAGGTTTGCCCTAACCCGGATGAGGCATTGGTACACACAAAAAATTTTTATGGTTAAATTGATCAAAAAGAACCATACTTTTAGAGAACCATACTATGGTGATATGTTAACTATATTTTATGGTTGCTATGAACCATACTATGGTGATACATAACCAAATTTTATGGTTGTTATTATAGATACAGAACCATACTTTGATTATAATTGACCACATTTTATGATTCTCTAAAATATGATTAATTTAACCATAAAATTTTTTTGTGTGTAGGGCTGTCTGATTGGGCCCTGATCACGAGTGTAACGCTTTTGCCCTATCAGGTCCTGATTGGGATTACCGGATCAGACCCTGATTGGGATAATCGGATCAGGCCCTGATTGGGGTATCCGGACCAGACCCTGATATATATTTATATAATATATACATAAATTAGTCAAATTAAAATAAAAAAATTACAAATGGAAAAAAATTAAACATACATAACACCTTAATCACTATTATTATCGTCTTTCAGCCGAGAAGCGATCGCTAAAATATACATGAAACGATTTTAACTATATATTTCTAAAATGGATAATACTCTAGTGAATTTTAACCAATTGAAATTTCAGGTAGGGGTCAAATACGAAAAACCTGATCAGGACCGGATATATTCCAATAAGGTTAACCCTAAAAGGGTATTCTAAATCAGGCCCGGAACAGGGCCACATCAGATTGCCCTAATAGGGATTGCCCTTTTAGGACTGACTGACCAGGCCCTGATCACGCCCTGACTGTATTGAGGTTTTCCCTAACTAATTTCTGCTCTGATATAGCCAATTGTTCTTATTTGACTAAATTAGAATCTTTTTTTTTTTAAATAATAAATAAATGTATGCTTTAAACAAAGTCTGAAAATCATATTTAATAATTTAAATTCTAATTGAGCGATCTTGTGAATTAAAATTGCGCGATTTTGTGTTTTGGATGTCTATCAGAACCTCGAAAACTATGTAGTTTGAATTCTTGATGAAATTGATAGAAATTTGTTCTTCTGAAAAATTGAAAGGAAAGAGAATTGCCATATCAATATATCTATGGTTTTTGAAAAAAGCATCGATATTTACCAACGAAACGATATAATTTTACTTGATACATCGATATTAAATTCGAAGTTACTTAAACGATATTTATATATTTATATTATATTTTTGTTTACATATTCAATATATCCGAACTATTGATTGTTGGCCTTTTGAATTAAGCAATGATAGAAAGCTTTTGCTACCTGATTTATTATGAAGTATGTTACAACCATTGTTAAAAAAGAAATAATGATAGTGTTCACTCGTGCAATATGATCAAAAATATCGCGATATTTTACATATTACGTCAAATTGGACCGGAAAAAATAATTGATTATACGATTATCTATAATTGATTATAGATCACTTTTATTATAATCACTTAAATTACAATTAAACATAATGGGATTTCTCGGGAAATTAATAAAAATCCCGGGAATCAGGAAAATCTAATTTCCCGGGAATTCCCGTCTGGGAAACAAATGACCATCCTGCAGTGGTAACTTGGATTTTTGTCAAAAATGAGTTATAAATCTAAGATGACATAATAACAGTCGATGGATATTTTGTAATTAAAACATTCAAATTGTTTTGTCATTCAAAAATTACTCTATTAAAGATACCGTACCTTACTGACGATAATATCAATTACTACAGCAATTTGCCATATCTATACATTAATAAGCTATTTCAATCGTAACTTAGAAATATAGGATAAAATGCCTTAGTATTATGTATGGCGCTGGGCTTTACTAAGACAAAATGACGTATCTCGTTACTAAATGTTAAATAATAAATTGCGATCATTGTGTTATTATTGTAATATTTACTTAGACATTAAGTCTAATTAAATCTGTGTTCCTAAGTATTATTTATTATTTATTATTTACACTTTTATATTAACTAAGTTTTTCCAGTTAAATAATAAAATAAATTGATTTAATTGACATATCGTTATTTTTGCAACACGTATTTATAAGATACGTCGAATTTTCAGTAGCAATTTCCCAAGGGCAGTGATAATACGAAATAATTTTTTGCCAAAAATTTCGAAAGCAAGTATATTGATAATAGCACGAGGCCGTAGGCCGAGGGAGGAATTTTCTTGAGGAATTTTCCAAAAAATTATGAAAATTTATCAACGAACAAGGATAATTCGTTTAGACAATTTTTTGCCAATTTTCATTTCTTTATATATTTTTTATGAATTATACGTTGGCCTACTGCGATATCATTGAATTATTTCAAAAATCATTTGCTAATTTTTAATATCGCAGTGCGCCAGACGCATAACTAATTCTTATTAGTATAATTCAAATGTTATTGGTGAAATTGAATGATGTCATTACATTTTAGAGAATTTCATTGGGTTAAATTAAAATAAAATTTAGGCAAAAAATTTTCAGTTGTAATTTCCCAAGGGCGGTGATAATTCGAAATAATTTTTGCTAAAAATTTCGAAAGCAAGTATTTGAGGAATTTTCCAAAAAATTATGAGAATTTATCAACGAACGAGGGGAATTCGTTTAGAAAATTTTTTGCCATTTTTCATTTCTTTATATATTTTTTATGAATTATACGTTGGCCTACTTTGATATCAGTTAATTATTTCAAAATTAGACTGATAATTTTTAACATCCCAGTCGGCCAGACGTATAAATATTTGTTATTAGTATAATTGAAATGTTATTGGTGAAATTGAATGATGTCATTACATTTTAGAGAATTTCATTGGTTTAAATTAAAATAAAACTAAGGCAAAAAAATTGCTATTTAATTATCCAAAAATTACTTTTTTCTATTATTATTAATAAATAATATAACCTAGTTTTATCTTTCTGATTCAAACCAAATTTGAAAATCTTTTAACTATAAATGTAGTTATTCATTTAAGTTTTTCATTTTTTGTGTCAATTTTTGTGTAATTTTTATAATATATTTTATAGTATTCCTTAACTTGAGAATGGCAACGTGCCGAAATATTGTGTTTTTTATTGATTTAATAAAAAATAAAAAATATAAAAGACTGATTAGTGTTTAAAATAAAAATAAATATAAATATAGTTTTAAGTGACTGTGAAAATTGAAAATTAAAAAGTGTTAATATCTCGAAATGTCAAAAGGCCAAGTTACCACTTCTGTGCTTAGTACGGCAGTATGTTCGCCACAACGATTTGAAGTTTATTTGCGTTCGGTCGCCACACTTGCGCGCTTATATTTTTTTAAGTTATTCTCTCTGAAAGAACGACTAAAGGAGTGATATAAGGAGCGTTTTAAACCAAGCTTTAAATCAAAACCACCATTTTTTTTATAAAACTTTGTGTAGTAGGCATTACAATATGAGTCACAACAACACATAAAAACCTTTTCAGATCAAGGTCCTACAACAACATGCGTTCTAAGAATGTTATTGGACGCAAATCTTTTTTTTGTTTTCTATATGTTTTGTTAAATGGATAACTAAACAACAAATCGTATCACAATAGGCGAATGTTTCATTATAGGATAGAGAAAATAAAAATAAAATAAGAGATAAAATGGAAATTTGTTTGAAAAATTTGCAGGAACAAAACTAAAATGGGGTTGCCATTAATCCAGCTATAGTGGCATAATTCTTGATTATGTGACGCACTTCCTCAATGATTAAAGCCTAGATAGAGAGTTATATGAAGACTCATTTCTTCAAGCAAGCAACAGCGTGCCATCATCAGGGATTATTCCATAGCTAAGATTGAAGGTGCTACCGTTGACTGAATACAGTTCATCCGGTAGCACTCCTAAGATACCACATTGGCTAGTGATATCTCACTACTATTGCTAGTGGTATGTGATATCTCACGTTAACTCATTTGCCAATAGCAGGGACTAGAGCACGCGGGGTTGTCACACCCCTGAATTAAATATAAAAAAAAAATAAACATATCAATAACACCTGATCCCTCCATGCGGCGATGATAAAAAACAATTACGAACTTTGAATGTTATGTTGTCGTTTTCTATTTTTGGTTAAACTAATTTGGTTTATATTTACCATAGCAGAAAAAATAGTATGAACGTTTTTCATATCAAAACGGTGTTTTCATCCCGTGTTGCAAAATATACTATTATTAACAATTAATGTTAAAGGATACACAACATACAAACACAAACAAGTTACCGTTTGAAGGGTTTTGTTTCAATAAAAATATTTCTGAAATGAAAACTCAATCCGGCTTTCCACCCGATGCAGCAATACACCACATCACAAATACAACTCGCGTCCACACAAAAGTTTATAAGTTGTTGCATTTTTTTATCCATGTGTAAAGTTATCTTCAGTTTGCAAATAAAAATTGCAAAAGAAACCGCCCAACTATTATTTTGTTCAGACATGGCCTGTTATGATCCGGGGCGGATCAGGGTCTAGTAAAGTAAGCCCTAATTGGGTATTTGCATCCGGTTCCTTTCAGAAATCATATCTGATTTCACTAATAAGGCTCATACTATTTGTCCCGATCCAGCCTGGACTGCGAAAACCAATCTCATTCCTAGTAGTAAATACCGGATCAGGTTGGATCAGAATCATTATTTGATTTTCCAATTCAGGTATGCCCTATTAATTCTGATCCGAGCCCTATTTCATTTGAATAAATTTCATTTGGACAAAACTCACTAGTGTAATTGTAATATCCACTTTAGATACATAGTTTGGGAAATTTCACATATACTTTATGACTACATAGTACATATAGCTAAGTATAAAGTTAGAATACTTTTATAAAAGAATTTATTGAACATTTTGAAAATGACGTATTTACAAAAATTGTACTAAAATATAGTAGTGAATGCGCTATTTAAACTGATCCGGGCCTGTCCCGGTTCTAGTGGGGTTACTTGATTCGGTTTGGATAGTTTGAGGCGTTACATTACTTAAGGTGACCAGACGTCATCTTTTGAAGATGACAGTCATCTTTTACAAACGATTGCCATCTTTTAAAATAATGCCATCTTTTTGTCATCTTTTACAAAAATGAGCATCTTTGTCATCTTTTTATCTTGTTATATTTTGACAAAAAAATGTCATCTTTTGGTTTGAAAATAATCTGGTCACCTTACATTACTGATCCCTGATCCGGTCCTTATCAGTAGTTAGGAAAGCCGTAGCGGCGGTATTTCAAAAATAAAATTATTTTATCTTTGTGTTAGTGCGTAACAACTCGTTCAGCACAAAAATTTTAGTTTATAGGCAATTTATGGGCAAAGATGTAGGAAACGAAGTAGTGATGAGTTTCACTACATGCAGGTGTGTCAAGAGCCAATGAAAACACAATTTAAATTAAAAATAGAATAATTTTAGTTATTTTATCAATAATTTATATTATTTTATTTATGAATCATGAAAGCAGATAAAATTTTGTTTGCAATACGGATCGCAACTAAGCATGGTATACCTACATGTCGTATTAGCAAACTCGGCTTTCGCCTCGCCTACCAATACTCACGACTAGTACTATAATAATTGACATTACGATCACTATGAGATAAATAACTATCATCCCATACAGATTTAAATTACTGTAATAGAAATCAAACACTTTTGCTACGGTTTTGAAAAAACCAAAGTATTGAATTCATGAGCCAAAAGTGAAATTCTTACCCCCACTGTTTTGACATTTATCGACGTTTTAGGACCTACTGATTCTAAAAATGCAAAAATGTATGTCTGTCTGCCGGCCGTCACAACCGACGAAATCTAGAAAACCGCTGGACGGTTTTCAAAAATTTTTTTTTCTAAAAATAGGTTTACTCAATGTGTCAAAACAAGGAAATTTGCATATTTTTTGCTTAAAGAACGTTAATTTTAAGTGATTACTGATAGAAACATTGAATTTGAAGAAGTCTTGATGGTCGGGATTGGTATGTGAGACCGAACAATAGATTATTGCATTTGTAATTTTGTCAAAAAAATGTTGTCTATGTTTCACAAGAAAGATTTTTATTTATATTTTTACCCAATTTTCCCCCCCGCATGGAGAGTTTTTATTGTTCTGACATTTTTTTTTTTTATTTTTGATCTACGGGAGTGACAACCCCGCGTACTCCAGTCCCTGCTATTGACATACGAGTTGACGTGAGATATCACACACCACTGGCAATAGCAGTGAGATGTCGCTAGCCAAGGTGACATCTTAGGGGTGGTGGCGGATGAACTGTATTCAGTCAACGGTAGCACCCTCAATCTTAGCTGTTAAATAATCCTTGATGATGAGACGCTATTGCTTCGTTGAAGAAATGAGCCTTCATATAATTATGTGTGGGCTTTAATCTTTAAGAAAGAGAGTGCATCACAGGATCAAGGAATATGCAACCGGCTGGATTATTGGCAACTAAATTTTTGTTTTGTTTCAGCAAATTTTTGTAACAATTTGCTGTTTACTTTTTAATTTACTTTTATTTTCTCTAGTCTATCATAAAATATTGGCCTATGTCATATTTTGTCAGTGATAGGATTTTTTGTTTAGTTATCCATTCTTTAACAAAAAATATAAAAATACAAAAAAAGAAAGATTTACGTCCATCAACACCTTTGAACGTATGTTGTTGTGGGACCTTGGTCTTAAAAGGTTTTTATGTGTTATTGTGACACATATTGTAATTCCTACTACACAACACGTTTTATTAAAATGAAAAAAAAAAAAAAAAATTACTTGTATGACATGAAATTTTTTTATTATTATTGAGAATTATGGCATTATAAGTTTGTCAAAAAAATGTTGTCAAGTGTGCCAAAAGAAAGATTTTTTATTTATTATTTTCCCCAATTTTTTGGAAAAAAATAAAAATTATTATTTGTATGACATGAAATTTTATTATTATTATAGAGAAGTATAGCATTATAAGTTTGTCAAAAAAATAATGTCAAGTGTGTCAAAAGAATGATTTTTATTTATTTTTTTAGAAAATAATAAAATTAGTTATTTGCATGAAATGAAATGTAATGAACATGATATTATTTTTATTGAGAATTTTATTGCATTATAAGTTTGTCAAAAAAATATTGTCAAGTATGTCAATAAAATGATTTATTTATTTTTTTAGCCAATTTTTGGGGAAAAAAATTTAGCTGTTTGTATGACGTAAATATAGCATGGAAATTTTTGAGTTTGTTATAGTTTTTGAAATATTTTTGGAATTTTGAAAAAGGTTTGTATTTTTGATTTTGTAGTTTTGTAATAGTTTTTTTTAATAGTTTTTGCAATATTTTTAGAATTTAGGAATAAGTTTTAATTTTTGATTTTGTTATAATTTTTGCAATATTTTTAGAATTTTGAAAAAGAATAGAATTTTTGAATTTGTGAATTTTATATATATATTTTTAGAATTTTGAAAAAAGTTTTAATTTTTGATTTTGTTATAATTTTTGCAAAATTTTCAGATTGCTTAAAAAAGTTTAATCTTTGATTTTGTAATAATTTTTGGAATATTGAATTTTGAAAAAAGTTTGGTTTTATTTAATTTTTACAATATTTTTGGAATTTTGAAGGAAATATGAATTTGTGATTTTGTAATATTTTGTCGAAACGCTAAATGGAGAGTTTTTTTAGCAGTTAGCTGAGTGTATCATCTTTTCACTAAATTATGTTAATTTATGATCTGTCATAATTTTTCCGGCAACGTATTGATGTTTCGTGTTATATATACATATATATATATATATATATATATATATATATATATATATATATATATATATATATATATATATATATATATATATATACATATATATATATATATATATATATATATATATATATATATATATATATATATATATATATATATATATATATATATATATATATATATATATATATATATATATATATATATATATATATATATATATATATATATATATATATATATATATATGAGCAATTTCATGAAGATTCAACATCGTTTTGACTTGACCCCTTTTAATTTTGATTATTTTTTGTTTATAGATAGTCTTTGATAAATAAAAAATACTAGTTCTCTTAGAATTTTTTTTTTCGACCAGGGGTCTTCACAGGGTGCCCCTCAATTTTTGTTATTTTGTGATGTGAGTGAATTTTGACTAGCGATTGTAGAAAAACTACTCAATCGATTTTCATAAATGATATGTCGTTGAATAGGTATTAGAACAAAGTTTTTAAAAATGTACACTGTTAATTTTTTGAAATAATTTTTAACGGTGTAACATAAGAACAAAATGGTGTAATTGAAAAAAAGATGGCACTAACTTTTTTTTTTTTTTTTTTTTTTAAACTAAATTGAAGCTTATTTTATATCTAACAACTTGTGAAAGTTTAGGACTAGCATCATTTTTTGTTTTAGAGATAAAATTCGTTGTGCATATGACTGTCGGGAATCAGTTTTTTTTGTTCTGAAGAAAAATTATAAAAATGGCGATTTTTAGATTCAGATTTTTTTTTTATGTTAAATATCAAATATTTTATTATTAAATGAACTTTTTAAAGAGCAATTTCAGTCAATTCAGCAAAATTTTGCGACATTTTGACTCGACCCTTTTTAATTTGGTCTATTTCGGTCTATATTTAAAAAAATTCTACTTGAAGCCGTATTTTTCATTTATCAAAGGCTATCTATAA